>CANNZV010001573.1:51517-195658 GCA_947561585.1 Caprella mutica | reverse complement strand
CAATATATTGCCATTTAAACCAAGTTAGAGTTGTGTGACGAAAATTTTAATATGAAGTAAGTATATTGCCAAAGGCCTAAGCGATAGGCCTGGATAATTTTTTCCCTGGATTTATATCTGTAACTGTTAAAATTAAAAAAAAATAAAATTGAACTGATTGAATCTTGCATATACCTACATAGAAATATCTTGCAAATTTAAAAACAAATCTATTTTGTATTATACCTACATAATTAATACATATTTATTTAATTAAATATGGTCAGACCGTCAGTAAGATATATTTTTAAAGCAAATATAAAATTGTGGTTCCAAAATTCCTACTGCCAGTCTGAAAAGTATGGCTTCTGTCTCCCAAGATTTTTTTTTTTGAGACAATTTGTCTCAATAAGGTTTTTAAAATTCGACAAAGTATTTACATTCTTGCTTGAAGTATTTTTTCATTTATTAATAATCAAAATATATATAATGACAGTATTATTACTGATCATCTTTTTTACTTTATTTTAAATCAGAGTACATAATTAATGTTTGGTATAATTAACTAATTATCTAACTATATAAGAATAATCAGGAAGTATATCATGTTTCAGATTAGTAATACATTGGTGCTATTAGTAATACATTAACTTATTACTAGTTAATTTTATTCTGTAATTAATATATTGCTTCAAGTCCATACTCCAAATTATTGGTTTACTTTTCTTCTGCTATCTGAAAACTGCAATCTCAAATTCTGTAAGTATTCGGTAATTCAAAGTATTAAATTATTATTATGTTAGTATATTGACCAACCATATCAATTGCATACATTTAATGATATTTTCACTGTGTATAATCAACAGATGGGTGAAACAAACTGCATATTCCTGGGAGTGCTTACAGGACAAACTACAACCTGGAGAAACCTACACCGGTGTGTTCAAGATTGCTATAAATATGAAGAAGAGAGAGGACTGGGAGAAGAAGATTCACAGAGAGGAATTTGTACTAACAAAGTATTCAGTAGTATGTATAAAACATTTTAAAAATGATCATAATATTTGAACAATAGAGGGAAAGTTAAGGAAGGTGAAACAATATCTTGTCAGAGGAAAAACCCTACACTTTCAAGCAATGCCTTCCCATCAATTTTTCCTGATCAGCCAAAATATCTCTCTGAAACTGAAACCACTAAAAGGTCACCAACTGATAGACATGGAAGTATGATTGAAAATGAAAGAAGAAATGATTGCATAATTTCTCTAGAGAACCTCTCTACTAAAAGGTATATTGAAAGAACTATTATAATTCAATGTCAATCCTAATTCCTAATTTAGTTAATATTTAGGTGTAAATGCAATTTCAATTTCATTCAAAAAATAGATATTTGTCTGAATGTAAAATAAAACTTATCTTTGGAAGTATGGCAGAATAATAATAAGTTAGACATTATTAAATTTTCTTTCGTATTAGTAGGCGAGAACAATATTTGTGATAGTTTGATTAAAAATTGAATTGATTAATTAGGATCTTGTGTAGAAGATAAACTTAGTTCTGCATAAAACTAATGGATGAAAGTTCAAACGATTCGCCTCATGACTCTAAGCAGTTTGAATTTCTTATTGACCAAATCTTTCATTCAAAATAAGCATCCTCATTACTCACTCTATTTCAGAAGCATTGATTTTGGTCTTTTTATTCTTCTACACAAGTCCTCAAGCTTAAAGACTTATTGGTAAGTTTTGACCCTCTATTGGATGGAATTGAGATCACAGTTTAATTGATTAAGGAGGGAGTGCTAACAATGAATTTTTTTTACAGTATTTAACCACTTTTTTGTTGCCATTCTGTGTCTTTATAGCTACTTGTATGTGGGCTTGAATCTTTTCCATATTATAATTAAGTAGGCAATACATATCAGCCAACTGTGTTGCTTAATTTGTAAAGCATTTTAAATAAATTGTTATTATTATTCAGTATATATTATTACAAATGTCAGTAATAAACAAGACAAATGTCAGTAACAAACAAATTTCTACATTTTTTTATTTCTATATAACACAAGGAATTTAAATAACCCATATTGTGAGGGTACAGATTCAAACTCTTATTACCAATTCAAATTAAAAAAATTGATGAAATTTGAAGACTGGGTGAAAGAATGAAAGATAGTATCATTTCTCTTGGGAAAACTCTTTACTAAACTTTAAAAAGGTTCATTGAAATAACCAAGACAATTTACTATTAATCCTTTTATAATTAATGATTATAAATGCAATTATCATTATTTAATGGGCTAAAACAGTGTCCCTGTTCACCAGGAAGTTGTTTCCAAGAGACAGAAGGAGTAAGAAATTCAGGATGCAGAGTTTATTTTCTCATATCTCTTACTCTCCGAATGAGAATTTCAGAAGATAAATATGAAATTTTAATATTTAAAAGAAATTAATCAATCCCTACTAAATCCACTCTTCTTTCCATATTGATGGGGAACATGAAATTATCTTCAAATTGAACACACCGGTGTAGGTTTCTCCAGGTTGTAGTTTGCCTCCGTAAGCACCCCCTAGGAATATGCAGTTTGTTTCACCCATCTGTTGATTATACACAGTGAAAATATCATTAAATGTATGCAATTTATATGGTTGGTCAGTATATTAACATAATAATAATTTAATACTTTGAATTACCAAATACTTACAGAATTTGAGATTGCAGTTTTCAGATAGCAGAAGAAAAGTAAACCAATAATTTGGAGTTTGGACTTGAAGCAATATATTAATTACAGAAAAAAATTAACTAGTAATAAGTTAATGTATTACTAATAGCACCAATGTATTAACTAATCTGAAACATGATATACTTCCTGATTATTCTTATATAGTTAGATAATTAGTTAATTATACCAAACATTAATTAGGTACTCCTGATTTAATATAAAGTAAAAAAGATGATCAGTAATAATACTGTCATTATATATATTTTGATTATTAATTAATGAAAAAAAACTTCAAGCAAGAATGCAAATACTTTGTGGAATTTTTAAAACCTTATTGAGACAAATTGTCTCAAAAAAAATTTTGGGAGACAGAAGTCATACTTTTCAGACTGGCAGTGGGAATTTTGGAACCACAATTTTATATTTGGTTTAAATATATCTTACTGACGGTCTGATCATATTTAATTAAATAAATATGAATTAATTATGTAGGTATAATACAAAATAGATTTGTTTTTAAATTTGCAAGATATTTCTATGTACGTATAATCAAGATTCAATCAGTTCAATTTTATTTTTTTAATTTTAACAGTTACAGATATAAATTCAGGGAAAAAATTATCCAGGCCTATCGCTTAGGCCTTTGGCCTAATATATATTAAGTCATTAAAACTTTCGTCACACAACTCTAAATTAGTTTAAATGGCAATATATTGCAAAAACTACCACCATTATCATTAAAACGCCATCGAGCTCACGTGTACATTTACGTTTTTTAAATAGAATAATCATTATCAGCTCAGTTAAAACAACACTATTATATTAATTAAAGGATTTCCAATCCATTGGTATAGTTTATTTTGTCATTACAAAACTATAAGTTGCTTAAAATAGGAAAATTATAAAAACGGACGCAGACCAAGTTCGCGGTTTGTATTGAAGTATCCTAACAGCTGATCGATTCTTGGGTACGGCCTTCATATAAAGTCGGCTATAGTTTAGCGCAACCCTCCGACTTTCTGAATAAAGAAAAAGTCTATGATACTTGGAAATAATTCAAAACCATAATATCATAAATGGCTACCTATACCGTTACCTAAATACCATTACTCTAGAAAAACATTAGGTACCGAAAAGTGTACCTACATAATAATATAGATAATACGAGAGATACACGGTATGCCTCACTTGTTCTTCTATTGAATCTGATAGAAATGTCGGAGAGTGAAGGTTGAGTGTGAATATTTCATATATTATATATTAATAAGTAAAATTTGTATGCTGATCGATTAAATATAGTAATAGGAAAAATAAAAATAATTTTAAGTAATGCATATATATTTAAATCCCCTAATATATATATTTTATATATAAACAAATTTATATAAGTTTGTTTGCTGTTAGTAGAAAATACAAACTATTATAATTTCTACAAACGCTTTATTAGTACCTAATATCTCTCCAATTTATAAGTATATTCTCCAAAATCGTAACCACTTATATATCATTTATATTTAAACTAATAACATTGGAAATCTTTCATAAAGCTCAAAAACATGATTATAACAATATTAGGTATACTTATGCTCTTTATCTTATAGCAATCATCAAAATAAAAGCTGACGGTTTCTATTGAATTATAATTAAAAATCTAACCTTGAAACTTAGATGACAAACATTCATCAAACTTAGATGTAAATATTTTGGGAAAATATCTTTTTCTAATTTATTTCATTCATTTTAGGTACGTTTATGGGACCGTTCCAAAATGATATATTTAAAGAAAGAGTAAAATATTAATCATAATATAGTTTAAAATCAAAAGAAACTTACTCCTCATCATGAAAATATTATTTCTAACTCAAATTATCAATACATTTTTTATACATGTAGATCGACATCAATGGTATATCACTACCTACATTAAAGGCTGTATACAGGGTGCGGAGAAAGTCCCCGATCATATAAAAATTGTTAATTTAATTAGTTGTGATGGATGAAATAAAACAAAACTTATCACACAATATCTCAATAAACCCATGTAACAGTTCTACCAATTATTTTTCAATATAACCACCATTGGCAGCGATTACTCTCTCAAGTCTACCTCTGAAGCTCTTTACAGCGGCACGGAACGTTTCTTGTGGAATTTTGGCCCATTGTCGCTCGAGGGACTTCTTCAGAGTTTCCGTTTTATCATGAGCAGTAGCGCAGGCTTTTGTTCTCCAAGATGGATTACACACAAAAGTCTAGAGGGTTCAGGTCCGGCGATGAAGGAGGCCACAATTCCTTCCTCCAAAACGCAGGAAAGTGACGCTCACACCAATCCTGAGTTTTGTTCGATGTGTGCGAAGGCGCACCGTCCTGTTGAAAGGTAGAAGGCCTGTCCTTGAAGTGCTTCTTCATCTCGACTTGTCCTGGAGTCAAAATATTCTCGATATACGATTTTGCGTTAACTTTAGCGCCTTCTTTGACGAAAATGAGAGGAGATCTCTGACTCTCAGAGATGGCAGTCCAAACCATCACAGAGGCAGGCTTTTGGCGACGGAAAACAGTCTTTACGTATGGAGGGGTACTGTCAGCACTTTTTGCCAAAATTCTGTTGTTCTGAGAGTAGAATTTGGCCTCCACAGTGAACATTTTTCATCTTAAAAGACGATCTCACCAGCCTGCGTACCATCTTTCATTGTATTCAAAAGAATCTTTGATTTGTCCAGCCTCTTCTGTGTCTGAAAGTCAGTGAGCTGTTGCATGTTGGTCAATTTGAAGGGAGACAACTTGAGGTCTTCTTTGACGGTGGTTCTCACACTTTTTTCGTCGATATCCATACTCTTAGCCATCTTTCTCATGATTCGCTTGGGGTTCCTCCTTATCCGCAACCTAATGGCTTAAATTTTGGTTGGAGTGCGTGCAGTGCAGGTTCGTCCACACCACGGTCGATCACCTGTTGTCTCCAGTTCTTGGTAGCGTTTAACAGCATCCCTAACAGTCGATTTCTTTGCTTTTAACAGCTTAACAATCTCTGAGTTTCTTTTCCCCGCGCAGTGTAGCTAAATAATAGCCTCATGTTGACTCATTTTTACAAAATACAATGTAAATTTATCAAAATTTAGACCTGGAACATTTAAGTATATGATTATAGGAAGAGAATGAGATATAAATGGATAATTTATTAAATAAATAACATCTTTAAAAAATAAAATTTGATCGGGGACTTTCTCCGCACCCTGTATGTTATTATTTGAGCAAGTTATTAATATACTAACTTATATACATACATACAGTAGAACTCCTCTATAGTGATTGAATTAAGATGTAGCCTCTATAGTGAACAAATTTCTTCATTCATCAAAAAACTGATGGCCATTTTGTGGCTGACTGAAGAAATTTTGTCCATTATTCAGGCTACATCATAAGTTACTCACTAAAAATGGAGAGTTCACTATGAGTATTGAAAGATGATTAGTTAATAATATATAATAAAAAAGAGAGAAATTGAAACCTATATATTAATAAATTGAATCTCTGAACTACAATAAATAATATAGAGAAAATTATACATTCGAATACTTTTTTGTTCAACTTTTATCGAAAGAATATTTGTTTTTCTTCCAAAATCCTCTAAAGATGCTAAACCTCGACTTCGAATCTGCATCTTCTGAAATTAAAAGAAAAATAATTAGTGATTGATATATCGCTTGTTTGCAACAACAACGTCATAAACACAAAAACATGTATTTTATAGTTATCCATATAGACATATAAATCATAAAATGCTGATTATTTTGGTAAAAGTTTCATCATTATAACTCAAAAATATACCGCTAGAGAGGCTAAATGTCCTAACGATATACCATTAAATGTACGTACATTACAAGTACTAAAATGACTCTCCTGAAAAATAGTTCTTTTGAAGTTATGACAGTGTTCTCGCAAACAAACTATATTTTAACTTAAAAACTTGTGACTTGTACAAACATAAATATATCTTGATGAGTAACGATTTTTAAGAATTTTAAAGTGAGTAAAGCTTAAAACAAACTAACTATTTTGATGCAGTAACTAGTTTGATTTTTTTGAAGACATATTTTTCATTAAAAACTAGTTAGTGATAGTATACCAAACAAATAAAGACCTTTTCAACTACTAACCAATTGAATAAATTAAGTGTGTTGCACCAAACATTCTACCCAGGTACCAATTTATCTTGGCCAAATATTGGGACAACAACATTGGCCCAAAAATTATTGATACCTGGAATCACGACTCAGATTTATTACAAATGGTAATAACAGCTAGACATGATTCGAAGATATAATTTAAATTCCTCAAATATTTCATTTTCTATGAGATAGAACAAAAGAAAATAGATTTGAGGGCTCAACTTATAAAGCATATATTGTAGTATTTTCTGTCAGAATCAGCTGATGAAAGCTCAAAGTAGTAAAAATATTAAAAATATTGAAATTCAAGAATAGCCTACCTCTCGATCACTCAGTGTAGGTAAGTTTGATACTTTGATTTATATAATTGTGTTACCTGAAGCTAACAGTAATTTTTGAAGTAGGGTGAGTTTAAAGTTATTGGACGGTTTCATCTTATCGCACACGCGTGAAAAAAATATTATAATTATTGCCAAACATCTATTTAAATTGCTATCCATGATTTCATCAGTTGATTTTGGCAATATACACTAAGTCGAGCCCTCAAAACCATTTTCTTTTAATCTAACTCATAGAAAATGAAATGTTTAAGGAGGTACAATTATATAATAACTAAGAGTCATGTCACGCAATATCAGCTTTTAATAAAGCGAGGCCTGCCTGTATATTAAACCACTTTACATATTAGAATAGGTAAGTTAGCCAGTTTTACCTTTTTAGAGTTATATTCTCAGTAAAAAAATCTCAAAATATAACTTTAACAAATACTAATGAAAAGTTTTTAAACAATGTTGAATGAGTGACGTTATTAGTTACTATTATTTTATTACTATATTTTTTTTTTAGTATTATTTCAAATATAACTATTTATATTATAAACTATTATCCATACCTGATGGCATGAATCCAGCAGTGGGCGGGTCTTGTGATTTGGAGGCATCTGTAAACAGTTACAATAATTCAATAAATTATTTCTATTGACTTCAATATGTTGAATAATTTATATTATAATTTAAATGCTGATGCTGAAAAAAATCACTCTTTAATTATATTTTTATCTTGTATAGTAATTTAAAATAGATGTGAATATTCGTTATTCATAAACTTTTAGTGCAATAAAATCCATTGTTTTGGACTTGGAGTCATAGTTTTACTTTAAAATATCATAGATGGTGGAAATGATTTAGGCTAATTTGCAGCTTAGCCTAAATGTCTGTCTGTCTGTCCGTCACACTAACCTAATAGGCTAATTCACTTGGCAAGCAGCTGATAGCATAGATATAAATTTATTCTGTTATCAGTTCAAAGAAAGGTTTGTGTCTGTCTGTCTGTCACACTAAATTATTCTGATATCAGTTCAATAAATGGTTCAATAACTAAATTAAATTTTATTTTATTAAGTTGAAAATATTGGAATAAAAACGGTGTCAGGGATAATTGAACTACTTTCAGTCTCCGTAAAATTGATATAGTAATAATAAATTAGTTAATTAATCTTACTCGCAGCATCTGGTGCAATTGTGCGGGGCTTGGGAACGGGCGGAGCTTTGCCTGTTTGAGTGAAGGAAAATTAGAAACAAATAATATTAAATTACATAGTTTAGGAAATTTAGGTTTAGAATGTAGAATCAGAAAAATAAATATTTGGCTGGTTTATAATAAGTTTATTAGTGTAGAACAGAAGATCTACTATATTCACTATGTTTTCAACTGTGATTCCACGTTCGAAAGAAAAAGAGGTATGAAATTTGAATCTATCACAAATTGTGCGATAATTATTCTTTTATACATATGTCCAAGATCTTTTATTAAATATTATAAACAGTAATCCAATTGGGTTAATTACATCTAATAAGTGTTATCAATTTCTTGTGTTCGGTACCTACTTACCTTTCTTGTTAGCTGATAAAACTAAGGATGTCGCTCGTTTGAGTTCCTGGACTTCGTTCGAAGCAGAAGGATCAAAAGATGTCGAATTGGATGGGATTTGATGAGACAAATCTTCCGTTGAGGTGAACCGTTTAGATTCTTTCCTTCTGTTACCGTTTGCAGGAGGTTGTGGAGCAGCGAATCTTTTCTTACTGGGAGAATGAGCTCTCGTGGCCTTATCACTCGGAGAGATTTTCTCTGAACTTTCAATGAAGATACTGTGATTGCTTCTGTCTACTGCTACATGTTGACTCTCGGATCTTTTTCTGTACGGTTCTTTCGTTGGTTTATTACGCAAATCAATTATCTCATGGTTGTCTATTTTATGAGTTCTATTAACTCGTTCACTCTCTGTTCTACTAGTTTTTTGACTCTTGCTTTCAGTTTTTTGAAGTTTCTTAGGTTCTTTAGTTTCATGATCTTGGACATCAGCCACTAGCTGTATTATTGAAACTTCACTTTTACGGTTCTGTTGATCGTTTCCATTTGAAATTTTGCTTTTCTTATCAATTTGGGTGTTACTCGATTCTAACTTCTTTTTTCCAGGTTCGACATAAGGAATCCTTAGATCCACTATTTCACTGTCAGAAGCAACAGAATCGCTTGCACTATATGTTGTTTCAACCTTGCTAGATATATTTATATCACTTTTCTCTGGAGTAGAGTGTGTTATAGTGCTCTCCGTATTTCTGAAGTCTGTACACTCATCAATGTGAGTAATTCTTTCACCATCTCGAACTGATTTTGTGTATATCGACACCTCAACCATTTCCAAAAGTTGATTGTCTAGAGGATTCAATAGTGAATTCGACAGTGGGGAATTAGATTTCTTTCTTTCAACACTAACTATACCACTAGGTGGAACCTCTATCAAAGTGGGTTTTATGAAATCTGTAAAGGTAGCATTAACATGTTCAGGCGTTTTAAGTAATTGTTCTGGTTGATTTTTCTTAGGTAAGGATGTTTCACGTGGCGGTGGCAAAGGAGGGGGAGATTCGCTTCTATTGGATGAAAAAGATCGCCTCTCGCCAGTTCTTTCGCCACTCGATGAGCTGAAAGACTGCGAAATTCTTCGTTTTTTCTCCGAAGAGTGGTCAGTATCCCTCTTCTGATTTTTGTTGGTTTTCGTCTCTCCTACAGATTTTCTAAAGGAATGAGTATTTTCATGTTTTACACGAGACAATTTAGTTTCGATGGAATTTGTTGAAGCAGTTCTATTTATTTCAATCTTGAGTGAATGTTTTTTTTCGTGATTTTGAGTAACTATATTTTCATTTGATTTTCTTCTGGAATTATTCTTATTCACTTCAATCGAACTGGATTTATTTTCAGTTGTGATTTTGAATGAATTTTTTGGTATGATAATTTTCTGAGGTAATTTCTTGTCAAATGAACTGTTACTCCTTGATTCGAAAGATTCTATAACTCTGTTTACTTTGCCTGGAAGGGGTGGAGGTGCAAAATCAGGTGGTTCCTCATCAAGACCCTCGATCAAACCTTCTTTCAGTAATCTTTTGATGGTATTGAAGTCTGAGTTACTAGCCGAACTGGTCGATACGGAATCACTATGTTCACTAGAGTGAGATCTAGTGTTTGTATCATTATTTGTGATCCTATTGGTTATAGAAACGTTGAATTGAGAATTACTCTTTTTCATGTTTTTCCCATTCCTCTCAAACATCATAGCTTTTTGATTCACGTTGCTAGAATTGTGAGAATTTGACCTTCCCATTTTCTTGGTGGGAGTTTGAATAACAGGTTCAATGTAGTCGAATGAAGCAGTGGAATCGTTAGCAGAGTACAAACTATCAACTGATTCATTGAGGTGTTTTTTCGCGAGATGTTCCATGTCCACTGGTGCATCTTCATCATCCAAAGAATCATCAGAAAATCTAGTTTCTACATGAGAACTTAAATGTGGAAGACTTTCGTGAAATTTATCCATCAATTTCTCGAACGAATTTTTCTTTGGTCCTGAATTGGAAGATCTACTAATGTTTTCAGATACACTTTTACCAGCTGAAGCAGATTCAGATCTTTTAAGTTTTTCCTTTTCACTCTTGACATTTATTTCGACAACTTCCGAATTCTTCTTCTTAGTCTTCAATTTCTTATCTTTCTTTTTGGAAACAAACTGTGATTCCTCAACAATGTCAGATTCAGCACCGTCATCAATTTTAGCTTCTCCGTCATAATCTGGAAGTGGACTAGGAGGTGCCGGTATGTACATATTAGAGACGTTAGTGAGTACTCCGGACACTACCATACCGCCTTTGGTCTTCCCAACAGTTTTAACTGTTGAAGTGTCTTTGCCAAGTGAATTGGAATCTTCAACAGTGGGCAACTCGTCGAATCCACTATCTTTACCTGTCAAAAAAGAACTATGTAGTAAATGCTAATAATGAACTTTCTTTAAATTGAATTCTTCAATCAATTTCCATACCAATACTGAAAAAATTAATAGATCAGGTTTCCTCTTATTCACTTACCATGTGAGAAGTTCGGAAGGGAGTTCGTCACCAGTATTTTAGTGGGTTGAAAACTGTCCCTCACTCCAACCTCTTCTCCAACCCTGAATCCACTCCCATCCACCCGGAACCCGTTGTCGTCCACCCTGAAACCACTTTTGTCCACCTTAACTCCGCTGTCATCCAAGGTGTGGCTGGAGGAAGATGTGTCTGTCGAATCTTCGTTTGGTTTCGTATGAGGGTTTGGGTGTCGACAACTAAGTCTCAATTCCTAAAACGATAGGATATTTGGTTAAAATCACAGAATATTCGATAGCTCGACTGACGTCACGCTTAGTTGATTACCTAACAGAAATATAAAGAAAATACTTCAATTCAACATATGCTTATATGGACAATTATTCTTCTTTGAATCTGATCAAACCAAGAATGAGTTCCATCTAAATACTACAACTATGACGTCATTCTAAACTGAACAACTTTATCTGTGATTGGCTTATGTAAGCGTTAGGGTTCATACACACTACAAGCGGAGCGGAGCGTCATTAATGTTGTTGTTTGTTTGGAACACCCCTCCACTCGCAGTGTGAACATCTATGTTCACACTTCGCATCTATGGATGCGAATACCGTACATCATTAATGACGCCCCGCTTGTAGTGTGTATGAGCCCCTAGAATGTTACATGAAACACCGATAGTTCGGCGCAAGAAAATTTGGCTCCGACAAGCGGGCCCGCCATCAATTGAGTCGAAGGCAATTAGGCCCAAGATAATTTGACCCCAAGACAATTGAACCCATGAAAAAATTGTGGCATTGTTACTTTGTTAATTAAAGAAGGGTTACTTTGATATTACAGCAGCAATGGTCTTCAATAAAGTTAATACAGTAGACTGTATTAACTTTATGTATAACATACCTTCACCAGCTGGGCAGGAGAAGGGCCACTGTTTCTTTTGCCGAGTGGGTTGCCACCATCCCTGAAAAAAATAGAAAATTGATGTAAATATTCAGACAATTTTGAACTGAACATGCTTTCATACGTAATTTCATTTTATGTTGCTTACATGTGTAATGCATGTTTTTTTCATGTGTTTTCATGGACACCAAATAAAATAAGGAGTTAATTTTTTTTAAACAGTACACTGAATAGATTCTTCCTAGCTAATTCCCATTGAAAAATCTAGATATTTTCGTAACCTGCTGTGTCCTATCGACTACTGTGTCATATCGGCTACTGTGTCATATCGGCTACTGTGTCATATCAGCTACTGTGTCATATCGGCTACTGTGTCATATTGGCTACTGTGTCATATCGGCTACTGTGTCATATTGGCTACTGTGTCATATCGGCTACTGTGTCATATCGGCTACTGTGTCATATCGGCTACTGTGTCATATCGGCTACTGTGTCATATTGGCTACTGTGTCATATCGGCTACTGTGTCATATCGGCTACTGTGTCATATTGGCTACTGTGTCATATTGGCTACTGTGTCATATCGGCTACTGTGTCATATCGGCTACTGTGTCATATTGGCTACTGTGTCATATTGGCTACTGTGTCATATCGGCTACTGTGTAATATCGGCTACTGTGTCATATAGACTACTGTGTCATATCGGCTACTGTGTCATATCGGCTACTGTGTCATATCAGCTACTGTGTCATATCAGCTACTGTGTCATATCGGCTACTGTGTCATATCGACTACTGTGTCATATCGGCTACTGTGTCATATCGGCTAATGTGTCATATCGGCTACTGTGTCATATCGACTACTGTGTCATATCGGCTACTGTGTCATATCGGCTACTGTGTCATATCAGCTACTGTGTCATATCAGCTACTGTGTCATATCAGCTACTGTGTCATATCGGCTACTGTGTCATATCGGCTACTGTGTCATATCGACTACTGTGTCATATCGGCTACTGTGTCATATCGGCTACTGTGTCATATCGGCTACTGTGTCATATCGGCTACTGTGTCATATTGGCTACTGTGTCATATCGACTACTGTGTCATATCGGCTACTGTGTCATATCGGCTACTGTGTCATATCAGCTACTGTGTCATATCAGCTACTGTGTCATATCGGCTACTGTGTCATATCAGCTACTGTGTCATATCAGCTACTGTGTCATATCAGCTACTGTGTCATATCGGCTACTGTGTCATATCGGCTACTGTGTCATATCGGCTACTGTGTCATATCAGCTACTGTGTCATATCAGCTACTGTGTCATATCGGCTACTGTGTCATATTGGCTACTGTGTCATATCAGCTACTGTGTCATATCGGCTACTGTGTCATATTGGCTACTGTGTCATATCAGCTACTGTGTCATATCAGCTACTGTGTCATATCAGCTACTGTGTCATATCGGTTACAATTAAGTTACTTTATCAAGTTCTGTTCAGTTTTATACCTCTAGGCAACAAATGGACCCAATTCACTACCGTTTTATTGACTGCGATGGAGAAAATAGAAGATATTGCAATAGAGGTTATAAATACATAAAAGAAATAAATACTAAATGACGGATGAAAAAATATATCTTCTAGCTAAAATTCCTTTTCTGTAAAAATAATTGATTCTAATAATAACTAATCAGAACATTTAAAGAATAAATAATTACCTAATACAATGTAATTTAACTATTGCACGTAGTATATTTCATTATTGTGCTAACTGCATCCTTTCTACAGTTAGAGCATCCGTACTGCATCCATTTTACAGTTAGAGCATCCATTCTGCATCCATTTTACAGTTAGAGCATCCATTCTGCATCCATTTTACAGTTAGAGCATCCATTCTGCATCCTTTCACAGTTAGAGCATCCATTCTGCATCCTTTCACAGTTAGAGCATCCATTCTGCATCCTTTTACAGTTAGAGCATCCATTCTGCATTCATTTTACAGTTAGAGCATCCATTCTGCATCCATTTTACAGTTAGAGCATCCATTCTGCATCCATTTTACAGTTAGAGCATCCATTCTGCATCCTTTCACAGTTAGAGCATCCATTCTGCATCCTTTTACAGTTAGAGCATCCATTCTGCATCCATTTTACAGTTAGAGCATCCATTCTGCATCCATTTTACAGTTAGAGCATCCATTCTGCATCCATTTTACAGTTAGAGCATCCATTCTGCATCCATTTTACAGTTAGAGCATCCATTCTGCATCCATTTTACAGTTAGAGCATCCATTCTGCATCCATTTTACAGTTAGAGCATCCATTCTACATCCATTTTACAGTTTGGTAACCTTTATTTTTAAAATCAACAAAAACTGTAGTCGATAAATTTTCAAAATTTACTGCATTTTAAACATATAAATTTTATCTATTTTTACCGATGTGAAATGTAGGTACCACACTAGGGTAAGTTCCGAGTTATCGGTCAGTTCCAGATTATCGATCATATAAGAAAAAGTAACAATAATTTAACGCCTTAATTCGTTATTTTAATTTTATTGTTTTCTTATATGATTGATAATGTGGAAGTGTCCGTTATCTCAGAACTTACCCTGCATAACTTGGGGGTGGAGATGGGGCAGGGATAGTAGAGGGGGTATAAGGGGGCTAAGAAGGGGGGGGGGTAACTAGTAAGGGGGGCATATTAATAACTAGTTCAGTCAGAGAAAGTTACTCCTCAGTTTTTCAGTGCGGAGAAAAAACGGTTTTGTTTGTTTTTATTTTGATGAGGTAAGTAGTACAGAATCTTTTACTACGACCAAGCCGCTTAGTGCAACCATGCTGCTTATTATAACCAATTAGCAGCTTAGTGCGACCAAACACTTATTATAACCAATTAGCCGCTTAGTGCGACCAAACACTTATTCCAAACAAATCGCATTTATTAATTCATTCATTGGATTTTCACATATGCAAAATATTTATTATGACTTTTATATGTGTGTAAATAAGGTGTAAATAAGGTGTAAATAAGGTGTAAATAAGGTGTAAATAAGGTGTAAATAATGTGTAAATAAGGTGTAAATAAGGTGTAAATAATGTGTAAATAATGTGTAAATAGTACAAAATGTAAAACTTCAAAATACCACTAAAGAAATGACGATAATCACAGTCGGTAAATTACAATCGGCAGATTGTCTGTTATTGTCCATTACGGTAAATACTGATGGTATTTTACCGTGAAATATCATAATTTGTGGCACTGTCAGGATTTTTTGTAAGGAATGTCCGGCGAAGGATGATAGACTAAAAGTGTTTTTAGTTTATGCTAAATTAGTATTGTATTTTAGTCTAATTATTTATTGTGGTAGATAGATGATCTTTTTATTGACGATATTAATTTTCTAAGTGGGTTATTATTACACGAAAATTTTTTTAAATCTTTCGATATTATTTATGAATAGAATAATTATTCACTATTTTATTCATGTTCTTTTTTCTTGGCTTTATTGACGAAGAAATCTTTGCGAAAGTCAGGGTTAATTCCAAATTATCGGACAGTTCTATATTTTCAAGCATATAAAAAAAATATTAACAATGCAAGTTAAATAATAATTATTATATACTTGCTTCTATGATCGAAAATGTGGAACTGTCCGATAATTCAGAACTAACCCTAGCAAACGGGTTAAAATAGTTTTTAATTATTGCATCCGTATTTTCAAAATTAATTAATATTTGTAAAATACATTGTAACAGTGTATGCAATTAATTAATTGATTGTAAAAATACAATTTCAAGAAATTGTCGTTACTTTTTACAGGTAGAAAATTTGAATAATTTTAATATTTATAAATTGTTAATATAAATATAATAAAATTCCTGATTTACAAAGTAATTCGTCTGTGCAAGAAGATACAAATAATATTCCAATCAATATATATTTGCCACTATGTACCATATTTCTATTTATATAATTACAGTTCTAAATTTTGATTTAACAATACAATATTAAAAAATTATGTATAAATAACGGATTAAAATTGTAATTTTTTAAAGACGATATTTTCTCCATTAAAAACAAAGTTTAATGTTAAAAAAAACAAGAAATGTTGAAATTAACATCTTGTAGTTTATTAAATAATAATCACAACAGTAGAAAATGTTAAAATTAAATGGTACTTTTTACTCCGATTAATTAACTTTAAATTAACGGTACCTAGTTAAAAAAAACTAAATAAGTAGGAAGTGACTCGATACATACTCTACACAGGTAAAGCTGTACGTGATGTCTATTGGAACGTATATACTTTTTAGCCACCGCAAAAACTAAACAATGAACCCAATCGTCGCATCCACGATTTCTTTTTATGCAAGAAATAAAATAATGAAATTAGGAAGACGAAAAAGAAATAAATGATATATGACATTTTAAAATGTTATTTAGACTCGTTTGTTCAGATTTAAAAAATAACAAAGAAAAATTCGATTTAATTTCATCACTTTTGCTATTTAATTTAAGTTTTACAAATTTTAAATTTTTAAATTATTTTCACTATTTCTTAATTCATTATTTATATTTGTTAATTATAATTTATTGTTATTATTCGTTATCTACTTCTATTTAATTATTTTAGATTTATTACGATAATAACGTGAAATTTGTTTAATTATTTTTTAATAAGAGAGGTTTATTATCTTTAAAATTCACAATTTCCACAAAACTCAAATAATCATTTTCCGTCCAAGTAGAGGGTAAGATCTGAGTTATAGGACAGTTCCACATCTTCGATCATGTATGGAAAAATGTATAATAATTATTATTTAATTTTTACTTTATTTGGTATCTTTATTTGAAAATTGATGTATTCGAAAAAAATACTAAAACTGTATTAGGTCAAATTGAAATATCTAAAATATTCTTATTTCAATGATTCTAATTAATTTTTACCAACCAGTTTTATTATAATTCTAAAAAACTAATATTCAATTTTTTAATGAAAAAAAAAAATAATATTCAAGTTTTTAAATGAAAAAAAATTGATATTCTATTATTTAATGAAAGCACTAATATTCGATTTTTTAATGAAAAAGAAAACTAATATTCAATTTTTTAAATGAAAATAACTAATATTCAATTTTTTAATACAAAAATAGTTTCTTCTTAAAAATATAAGAAAAAAAATTTATTCGTAAAGAAATAATATTATTTTGAAATTATGAATATCAATTAATAAGTTTTAACTATTTATTAAATTAATATATCTTATGTGTTTTTCTTATAACTGACAATTGTATCCTTGTAAATTTAGTCAGTAAATAAAAATTAGTAAATATAACAGAAAATGTGAATTTTCTGTGAAACAGTACAGAATTTTCAAACGAAATAATTAAAAAAACTGTGACGTAATACTTGACCTCGCATAGAGGTCAAAGGGTAGAGGTCACAGAGTGTTGCGTGACCTCAGGTCAAACATCCACTGCAAGAATGAAAACGTGAAAACCAATAAAGTTAGTAATTAGAACCAATCCAAGTGACCCCTGAATAAATTCACTTTGTAATTATTACTAAATATACATTAATAACTCTATCATTTTTTGATGTTTTCAATTGTACAGAAATGTTGATTTTTTACTGTACTTATTTTATTTTGCATAAGGTTGAATTTCTATTCAATTTATTAACATAATAGCCTTTAGATCTTTTCATTTAGTTTTTATGACTTTTTTATAGAAAAGCACAAACCTTAATTTATATTAATTCACATTTATTGTTGACAGTTACTCCTCATTTCATAAATGTTGATATTGTCTATTTTAGGCTATAGATTTATCATCAGGTGAACCTAGCCATGAGTGAACCCTGCTATGGGTTACCCTGCCTATGGGTTAACCTAGTTAACTCCCTATGTATTACATATACGGTTGTGTGATATACAGGTTTACTGTGTGATGGTACAAATATGTACCACGTGGTACACGCCTTTCTACACACTCAAACCTAACCAGTTATTTTAGTTTAGATTTTTAGTTACACCGAAATTTAGTTCAAATGAAGTAATTTCAACACCAATTCAAAGTAAAGATTGTACCAATGGTTCACAGAAGTTGTATTTAATTATTATTTAGATATTTAGAGGAAAAAGTTATTCCACTGATTTAAAAAATGGTGAAAAATTTTAGTTAGAAAATATGAAGTAAAAAAACATAATTAAAATTTTTTAATAAAAAAAATATTTATTAAAACATTTTTCATTTATTATATATTTTATATTAATACTACTATCTTCTTTATGAAATAATTTAAAGATTAGAAACTTTAATTGCTTATAAATGATGTCAAACTAACTCTCTGTTATTAATATAAACACAAACAACAAATGTGGTAAAATATCACTATTAATATTAATGCTATGGTAAGTGAGAGTTGTGTCTGTCTGTCCGTCACACTAACCTAATAATACGCTTGGCAAGCAGCTGATAGCATGGATAGGAAATTATTCTGATATCAGTTCAATGAATGGTTTGTGTCTGTCTGTCCGTCACACCAAATTATTCTGATATCAGTTCAATAAATGGTTTGTGTCTGTCTGTCCGTCACACCAAATTATTCTGATATCAGTTCAATGAATGGTTTGCGTCTGTCTGTCCGTCACACCAAATTATTCTGATATCAGTTCAATAAATGGTTTGTGTCTGTCTGTCCGTCACACCAAATTATTCTGATATCAGTTCAATAAATGGTTTGTGTCTGTCTGTCCGTCACACCAAATTATTCTGATATCAGTTCAATAAATGGTTTGTGTCTGTCTGTCCGTCACACCAAATTATTCTGATATCAGTTCAACAAATGGTTTGTGTCTGTCTGTCCGTCACACTAAATTATTCTGATATCAGTTCAATAAATGGTTTGTGTCTGTCTGTCCGTCACACTAAATTATTCTGATATCAGTTCACTAAATGGTTTGTGTCTGTCTGTCCGTCACACTAAATTATTCTGATATCAGTTCACTAAATGGTTTGTGTCTGTCTGTCCGTCACACTAAATTATTCTGATATCAGTTCAATAAATGGTTTGTGTCTGTCTGTCCGTCACACCAAATTATTCTGATATCAGTTCACTAAATGGTTTGTGTCTGTCTGTCCGTCACACCAAATTATTCTGATATCAGTTCAATAAATGGTTTGTGTCTGTCTGTCCGTCACACCAAATTATTCTGATATCAGTTCAATAAATGGTTTGTGTCTGTCTGTCCGTCACACCAAATTATTCTGATATCAGTTCAATAAATAGTTTCAATAACTAAATTAAATTTTATTTTATTCAGTTTAAAATTTAGGAGTAAAAGCGGAGTCAGGGATAATAATTGTTACACAAATTGAAGTGCCATCAGTGAACATAAAATTGATAGAGTAAAATTTCCCTCATTTTGACGGCACGCGTAGACTAGAAAAGTTAAACCATAATTTTTGGGATAATCACAAAACCTAAAAAACAACCTTTTATAATTAAACGTTTTTGGTTAATTTGATTTCATTAAAAAATTAGATTTTATTGAAGAAAATTTAGATTTTATTAAAGAAAATTTAGATTTTATTAAAGAAAATTTAGATTTTATTAAAGAAAATTTAGATTTTATTAAAGAAAATTTAGATTTTATTAAAGAAAATTTAGATTTTATTAAAGAATTTTTTATTTTATTAATAAAATTTAGATTTTATTAAAGAAAATTTAGATTTTATTAAAGAAAATTTAGATTTTATTAAAGAAAATTCAGATTTTATTAAAGAATTTTTTATTTTATTAATAAAATTTAGATTTTATTAAAGAAGTTTAGATTTTATTACTCAAATGTGAGACACTCAAAGTACTCGGATAGTGTGAGTTATCACAGGTAATGGTGGGTCAAAGAGAATATTCTAAATGTCAAATTAGTTCATGACCTTGTTAACAGTCAGTATCCGAACACTGTGAGTCTCCGAATACTGCAACTTACCCATTTATCTTTTGCTTGTTTTTAATTAAGAAGCAGTATTGCCAACTATTCCATCATTGCAGTGCACGAAACTGTACAGTTGGTATGTGTGACGACATGTATTGTGTATCGGGTGCTTTAGATGCAGCTGCCGATAGATAGATGTTACGTCACTTGTAGCGGTACTGTGACGTTACATTCGGCGTAACAGTTCGATAGTGTGAAGTCGCAGAGAAAAGAGTCTTCGAAAAAAATCCTCAGTTTACTGATGTCACATTTCCAAAAAGAAAATTTACTAATTGTAATGCTTGCAGATATTTTATAATTAGTTTAGATAACACGATGAAAAGTTTGTAAGATTTGAAAATAAGAATAAATTAGAAAACTGTGATTTGTGAAATTAGCATAATGAGAAGACTTTTTTCTTTGAAAGTACATTCAGAGAAAATAATTTTCATTTTACAAATCACAGTTTTCTGATTTTTTATTATTTTCCAATCTTACAAATTTGTCATCGTGTACTCAGACCAATTTCAAAATATCTACAATCATTACAAATAGTAAAATTTATTTCTGTAAATGTAAAATTAGTAAACTGTTTTTAAAACCATCGCAAGAACTCTTTTCTCTGACTGTACTAGCTACGCATCATCGGACATCTCGACATATGTAATATACACACTATATGGTTAATTAAAGGCTATGTTGTTACATCAGATATAAAGTGTCACGCATCTTTACTTTCTTCTTCACCTTTCTAGCACTACATTTAACTGCTAAGATTAGGGGTTTGACGTCTGCTCTGACCAGAAAAGATGCAATCGTTAGTGATACAAGGGACTGGAAGAAGCAGTCAGGATGAAAAGTGGATCCGTGAACAAAGTTACATACCATCAGTCAGAAAAAAGCTCATGGATGAATAAAAGCTACTCCGTGAATGCAGTCACTTACCAAGGAATGTGACGAAAAGGGACACAAGCACCGGTGGCTGCACTCACGGATGGAAGAGGAAAATGAAGAGGTGATAGTAAATGAAGCCTACGAGTCTACCTAACACAAAAATCTAAGAGGAAAATGAAGAGGTGATATTAAATGAAGTCTACGAGCCTACCTAACACAAAAATCTAAGAGGAAAATGAAGAGGTGATATTAAATGAAGCCTACGAGCCTACCTAACACAAAAATCTAAGAGGAAAATGAAGAGGTGATATTAAATGAAGTCTACGAGTCTACCTAACACATAAATCTAAGACATCGTAGTTGAAGAGCATAACCCTAGCGCTATCATGACTTAGTAAGGATAAGGAATTTAATTAATGAAAACTATATAAAAATGAACAATAATTCATCAAGCCCCTATATAATTTCCTAAAGATTATTTATTCAAATTTATTTCAAATTGTAATAAGACCTAGGTAAGTGCTTGCGACGTTTAATTATAATTAATTAAACTTTTCATTGTCTATGAGCTTTAATAAAAGAAAATTATTTTAAGGGTTCGACTGAACCTATATAGTGTTCCAGTGTTTGTATATAGTGTTCCAGTGTTTGTTTATAGTGTTCCAGTGTTTGTATATAGTGTTCCAGTGTTTGTTTATAGTGTTCCAGTGTTTGTTTATAGTGTTCCAGTGTTTGTTTATAGTGTTCCAGTGTTTGTATACAGTGTTCCAGTGTTTGTTTATAGTGTTCCAGTGTTTGTATATAGTGTTCCAGTGTTTGTTTACAGTGTTCCAGTGTTTGTTTATAGTGTTCCAGTGTTTGTTTATAGTGTTCCAGTGTTTGTTTACAGTGTTCCAGTGTTTGTTTATAGTGTTCCAGTGTTTGTTTATAGTGTTCCAGTGTTTGTTTATAGTGTTCCAGTGTTTGTTTATAGTGTTCCAGTGTTTGTTTATAGTGTTCCAGTGTTTGTTTATAGTGTTCCAGTGTTTGTTTATAGTGTTCCAGTGTTTGTTTATAGTGTTCCAGTGTTTGTCTATAGTGTTCCAGTGTTTGTTTATAGTGTTCCAGTATTTCTTGTCTGGATTAGTACCTACCTTGTGATTGAAGTTCAAAGTAGGGAAGGCATTAAAAGTTTCGAAGTTCATCCATAGCTTAACTCTCACTCAGTATAGATACATTATTAACTATGAATTAATAGGTACTTTGATTTATATAATTGTGTTTCTTTTAACACAAACAGTAATTGTGTACTCTGTAGGGTATATGTTCCAAGTTATTGGTTGGTTCTACATTTTCGGAATTATCTATAATGTGATTTTTAATAGTCTTATTTATAGCCTTTCTTTATGACTTAAAAAAAACAGTAAAGACTAAAATCAAAGAAGAGAAAAAGTCTATCGAACAGAAAATAGAAATAATGAAATAAATTGCACTCCGAATAAAATTGTATTATAAGTATACAGTATAATTTTTGAACCAATTTCTTCTAATAACCTCATCTGAATAAAAATATTGATGTTTATTGTAGTTACCGTGAAATAATCACCTCAAAAACTGTCTCCGTATTCTATGTCTACGAACTGTAATAACAACGAGGCATGCCTCGCAATTATTACAGCTTTTAAAAAAGCAGGTCTACCTGTGTTCTAAAATATCACGTAGGTAAATCTCAAGGGAGTATTACGGTACATGCAGAACATATCTATAGTTATTATCTACTGCATCCACGCTTCTCTGGAGACCAATAAATCAGTGACAGCTGTCTACGCTATGTAGTGTGTGTGCCTCATTGAGTTGCGACACAAGCGGTACTTTTACGTCATAGTCAGGAATAACGTCACACGATACAATGAAGAATAACGTCACACGATACAATGAAGAATAACGTCACACGTAATATTCATGAACAACGTCACACGTCATCATCAGGAATAACGTCACACGTCATCATCAGGAATAACGTCACACGTCATAATCAGGAATATCGTCACGCGTCATAATCAGGAATAACGTCACACGATACAATGAAGAATAACGTCACACGATACAATGAAGAATAACGTCACACGTAATATTCATGAACAACGTCACACGTCATCATCAGGAATAACGTCACACGTCATCATCAGGAATAACGTCACACGTCATAATCAGGAATAACGTTTTGTTCACACATTGTGTTTTTTTAGTAACGTTGTTACCCAAGCGTACAGAATAACAAGAAGATAGAAACAAATAACAATGTTACGATAAAAACAAATAACAATGTTACGATAGAAACAAATAACAATGTTACGATAAAAACAAATAACAATGTTACGATAGAAACAAATAACAATGATACGATAAAAACAATAACAATGTTACGATAAAAACAAATAACAATGTTACGATAAAAACAATAACAATGTTACGATAAAAACAAATAACAATGTTACGATAAAAACAAATAACAATGTTACGATAGAAACAAATAACAATGATACGATAAAAACAATAACAATGTTACGATAAAAACAAATAACAATGTTACGATAAAAACAATAACAATGTTACGATAAAAACAAATAACAATGTTACGATAAAAACAATAACAATGTTACGATAAAAACAATAACAATGTTACGATAAAAACTAATAACAATGTTACGATAAAAACAAATAACAATGTTACGATAAAAACAAATAACAATGTTACGATAAAAACTAATAACAATGATACGATAAAAACAATAACAATGTTACGATAAAAACTAATAACAATGTTACGATAAAAACAAATAACAATGTTACGATAAAAACAAATAACAATGTTACGATAAAAACAAATAACAATGTTAAGATAAAAACAAATAACAATGCTACGATAAAAACAAATAACAATGTTACGATAAAAACAAATAACAATGTTACGATAAAAACAAATAACAATGTTACGATAAAAACAATAACAATGTTACGATAAAAACTAATAACAATGTTACGATAAAAACAAATAACAATGTTAAGATAAAAACAAATAACAATGTTAAGATAAAAACAAATAACAATGTTACGATAAAAACAAATAACAATGCTACGATAAAAACAAATAACAATGTTACGATAAAAACAAATAACAATGTTACGATAAAAACAAATAACAATGTTACGATAAAAACAAATAACAATGTTACGATAAACTCATTAATTACTTTTGTTATTAATATGTCACATTGTTATTAATTTATTACATTGTTATTAATATGTCACATTGTTATTAATTTATTACATTGTTATTAATATGTCACATTGTTATTAAATTATTACATTGTTATTAATATGTCACATTGTTATTAATTTGTCACATTGTTATTAATTTATCACATTGTTATTAATTTGTCACATTGTTATTAATTTATCACATTGTTATTAATTTGTCACATTGTTATTAATTTGTCACATTGTCATTAATTTGTCACATTGTTATTAATTTATCACATTGTTATTAATTTATCACATTGTTATTAATTTGTCACATTGTTATTAATTTGTCACATTGTTATTAATTTGTCACATTGTTATTAATTTGTCACATTGTTATTAATTTGTCACATTGTTATTAATTTGTCACATTGTTATTAATTTGTCACATTGTTATTAATTTGTCACATTGTTATTAATTTGTCACATTGTTATTAATTTGTCACATTGTTATTAATTTGTCACATTGTTATTAATTTGTCACATTGTTATTAATTTGTCACATTGTTATTAATTTGTCACATTGTTATTAATTTGTCACATTGTTATTAATTTGTCACATTGTTATTAATCACAATGAAATAATTAATAAGGTCATCTGAAATAAACTTTTACTTTCGGAATCACACGAACTGCAACAGTAGTAACTGGAGTAATAGTAACGGTAACAGTAGTAACTGGAGTAATAGTAACGGTAACAGTAGTAACTGGAGTAATAGTAACGGTAAAAGTACAGAACACATAGTAACGGTAACGGTACCAATACCAGCATAGTAACGGTAGTAACAGAATGTAACAGATAATTGAGCCCAAGACAATTGAGACAGTGACAGCAGACTCAATAAGTTGTTACTTTGTTATTACAGTAGCAATGGTACTCAATTTCTCTGCTACAACCAGGAAAATTATATATTATATATATATATATATATTGCTTTTATATGCATAAGCAAAATCTTAAAACTCCAAGATGTACCTGAGTCCGTTTTTCATCAGAGTCTATTGTAATAATTGAAGACCATTAATGTTCTGGACTCAATTGTCAGCGGGCCCAGTTGTCGGTCCATGAGTATCAGTAACGGTAACAGTATAGTAACGGTAACAGTAACATTACCATGTCTTCACTCTAATTACTTCCCTGCACCTTGACATCAATTATTTCTATTTATTACTTTCAAATTACGCAAACATTGTTAGATAATAGAGCAATGGGGTAGTGCCTAATTAGCGTGCAATTTGCATATCGTATTGATTTCAGACACACTAGTGCTATTCCTACCACAGAATATTTACTATGTTATTCCTACCAGAGAATATTTACCATGTTTTTCCTACCAGAGATTATTTGCTGTGTTATTCCTACCAGAGATTATTTGCTATGCTATTCCTACCAGAGAGTATTTACTATGTTATTCCTACCAGAGAATATTTACTATGTTATTGCTACCAGAGAGTATTTAATATGTTATTGCTACCAGAGAGTATTTACTATGTTATTCCTACCAGAGACTATTTACCATGTTATTCCTACCAGAGAGTATTTACTATGTTATTCCTACCAGAGAGTATTTACTATGCTATTCCTACCAGAGACTATTTACCATGTTATTCCTACCAGAGAGTATTTACTATGTTATTCCTACCAGAGAGTATTTACTATGCTATTCCTACAAGAGATTGAATCAAATTATCATAATTTAACTGACTGTCAATGAATGAATGGAAATAATAAAATAGTAACCATTATCATTAGTGCAATAGATTAAAGTCATTAAATAAGAGTGACTCATGCTTTATCTTATAGAAAGTATATATTAAAAATAGCATCATTTGTTTTTATTATTGTGTTACAACATATAATTTACCACACTAAAAACACTAAGAAAAACCGGTGCAGAAAATATCTCCAATGTACAGTTTTACTAATGAAAAAAGCATACATTTTAAATATACGTTTGTATATTTCCATTGAAATTCATTATTGCTTGAATATTTTTCTTATAATTAATTTGTGACATGAGTTTTCTTTTATTGAGTAGAAATTATTACAGAGTAGAAAATAAAGTATAACTAGGTAGGAAAAGTAGATAAGTAATAAAGTATAACTAGGTAGGAAAAGTAGATAAGTAATAAAGTATAACTAGGTAGGAAAAGTAGATAAGTAATAAAGTATAACTAGGTAGGAAAAGTAGATAAGTAATAAAAGGTAACTAGGTAGAAATTATTAGAGTAGTAAATAAAGTGTAACTAGGTAGGAAAAGTAGTTAAGTAGGAATTATTACTAGAACAGACAGCGTATAGTAAAGACTAGCGGGGAAAAACCGTTAGGAACTGGTTAGGAGACCTACGGCACAGCTACGGTCAGAACTACGGCACAATTATGGTCAGAACTACGGAATCCTTCTTCTACGGTAACTAAGAATTGTTTTCTCTGTACGTGCTGATTCACGTCAGTTTTACTGCAAGTGTTGCCATTTTCACTGCGCTGGGGTTCAAACTTTTTAGTACGTACAAAAATAAGACAACTATTCAAAGTGCATTGAAATCACTAACATAATAAAATATAAAAATAAAATCTTCAGTTTCCATCATTTAAAAAAATATCTAAAAATATTCGTTCGCGGTGCAAAGAATTCAATTGTTCAATATAATGAATTTAAATAGTTCATTATATAACGCAAATACCGGCACCAAATAGAAAATCTTACCTTTCAAAATCTCCTTCAGTGAATCTTCTCTCTGGGAGAATTTGTTCCGGTGCCAGATTGTGAATGACATTTCTCATCAGCATCTCATTGGGGTGACCCTCTTGGAAAGAGTACATCATATGGGCAATCTCCTGCGGGTGGTACCCCATGGAAAGGTAGTACTCAACCATGGGATTCGGCACCATGGGGTTCATCCCATCGTACGGTATACCCTGAAAACTGTTGGGGTTCATGACTTGCATGTGGTGAACTTCGTCAGGAGAGAACATGGCTGGATGGGGAGGGAGGTATTGCATGTCGTATGGGTGAACTGGGTAACCCCCAAATTCTGGAGGAGGCATTATAGGTTCAATGAAGTTGTTATGTGGGTACGGGTCAGGGGGGTAGTTGATGAGATGTGGGAACACCATTTGGTCGGGATGAGGAGGGATTTGGTCTAATGGAGGACCAACCATTCTTGGGTCAATGAAGTGGGCATCCACAAACCTTTGTTCATTAGCTGCCATTCTAGATTCAATTAGCATCTGTTCGATCATCTGTTGCTCCATTAACGATCTAGAATCATTTTTAGAATGGTTAGAAATGCTAGGTTTTCGGTCCTGATTCTTGTACGGTCTTTTATGTTCCAGAAGTCTTTCATTTGATTTAGATCTATTTCGATTGTTATTTCTGACTTCGCTGTGATATCTACGGGATGTTCGCTCTTTATTATCATTCCTATTTGCTGATCTTCCACGAGACGAAGCTCTCTTTCCACGGTTGTCGCCAGATCTTTTCGCTTCGATGGAGCGACCTCGACTTCTTTGCGCATTTCGTAAATTCTCCTCCAGAATTCTTTTCTGCTGTTCAAGCTTCAATAATTCTTGCTTCTCTTCAATTGCTTCTTCTTCTGTGTCTTTATCACTCTCATCTTTATTACCATATCTTTTATTGGAATTGCACAAGTCACTGTTAATTTCTTGGTAGCAGTGAGTTCCACTGGATGTCGAACACAGAGATCCTAGAGAATCTTTACTTTTCGAAGACAAACTGGATTCAAGCGTGTCACTTTCGGACGAAATGTGGCTGGAAGACTTACTGAGGCTACTGTCGGAACTGTTCTTCAGATCAGGTGAACCATTCGAAGAATTTCTGTTTCCAACTTTACTAGGTAAAGCTGGGAGATCGCCTTTAGGTTTTCGACTTCTGTCAACTTGAGGAGCATTTGAAACCTGTTTCAATTCTTTATTAAATTTTTTCGCCGGTTTTCTTTCATTCGATTCAATCTTTAGTGTGATTTGGCTGCTCTTTTCCACTGTCTTGACATCTCTGTCTTCGGAAGAACTATCGAATTCTGAATCAAAATCATCGAATTCTGACAGCACTTGATCTAAGACGTTCAGGGTCTTTCGAACGTCTTCACTGAAAATGTAAAACATTCAGTTATTAACATTTATAAAATTACAACCATACAAAGAAAAAATACTATTTCAACAGATGCGGTCTACAAGTTTGGCTAAAACTGATTTAATTAATAAAGTTATGTGTCACTAATATAAATTTACTTTTTTTTAGATTTATAAAGTAAATAATTAAATATCAATAAAATCATATAATGATACCATTGAGTTAAAAAATATTAATATACCGACAATTGGGCCCCAAGACAATTGAGCCCGGTTATCAGACTTTATGTGTTAATAATGAGTTACTAAACAATATTTGTGGGCAACCATTGTTATTATTTATCTCTAATTGTGATTATACAGATGACCAATCACAAGATACCACTAATTGGTAAATAGATAACGAAAATATCAAAATGCTCGGTTTTACCGCATTGACTGTATGATAATCCTTATCATTTTATCTTTTTCTTACCTTCTGGACCACGAAGGAGTTGTAGGTGTCTTCATTTTCTCAAACAGGTAACGTACGTACAAACACTTTCACAAACTCCAATTATACTACATCTTATCACCTAAAATCTGAAAATAAGAACATTTTAAATGAACGTACACGAGAAGATAAAAATTTAAAGTGGAACATTAACTAACTATCTACAAACTCCTTTATTATACCTAACCTTGATTTAATATAATTCAAATGATCATTAATATAATAAATGTAGGTGTATATTCAGTATGTTAGAAATTTTAACTTTTTGTTAAATCAAGTTCTACCAGATGCAGAATATGGGAACATATGTAGGTATATCTTTATAAGCTAATGATTTACTTTGTTAATATGGGGTAAATTCTTAGTTATCGGACAGTTCTAAATGATCGATAATATAATAAAATGGTATATGATAATTAATTAATTATTAAAATAACCCGATACACAATTTGTGGGCCAAAATGTCAATTTAAAAGGCTAATATTTTTTACAATAGTTAAATATATACAAATCAGTTAAAAATATTAAAATAGAAAACCAAACGCTCAACCATTTTCAAATTATACACTCCGTTTATTACGACCAAACAGCTACAGCGACCATCAGGAGATTGTTGGTCAGCCGTTTATTCCGACCAGACTAACGGGTTATCTTGTTGTTGTGAACCGGTGAAAGTAAACCTATGGGGTAAGTTACGAGTTATCGGTCAGGTGCACCTTTTCGATCATGGGAAAATATTAATACATGTAACTTTTATTTTAATTGGTACCCATGACCTATACTTTCAAGAATGATGAATACTAATTTAAACAATAATTATAGTTTTATCGAAAATGTGGGTGTTACTAGGCTTGTGACAATATGTTTTTAAAATCATAGATCCCGAAAATATTATAGACGAAGAGAATTAAAGAGTATTGAATGGTTCTACACAAGCGGTATGTAGTATTCGATACCATATCATTTCGTCTGTGTTATTCTTAAGATATATGATTTTAAAAACATATTGTCACAACACTAGTAATTAATGATAACTTATGGAATATCTTATGGTTACAGGCATATAACACCATTATAGGGGTATACAATGTATAATTTTAATAATAAGATTGATTATTTATTGATAGGTTTAACGTCTGCTTCGGAACCAAAGGCCATATCACTGATGTTAAAAAGAAATTAAATACAAGAGACTGGAAGAAGCAGTCTGAAAGAAAAGTGGCACCATGAACAGTCACCTACCACCAATCGGTGACAATGTTCATGAATGAAGAAAAGCTACTCTGTGAATGCAGTCACTTATCAAGGAATGAGGAGAAAAGGGACACAAACACCGGTAGCTGCACTCACGGTTGGAAGAGGAAAATGAAGAGGTGATAGTAAATGAAGCAGACGAGTCTACCTAACACAAAATCTAAGACCTCGTAGTTGAAGAGCATAACCCTAGCGCTATCCTCTAAACTGCAAGTAGCGTTAAAAAAATGATAACGTAGTAAAAATGTGAAAAAAAGCATAATCCAAATTACAACAGTTCGGGCCCCAAGAGAGCCCTTCTCTTCCATTCACCACAGACATCTTCAGGATAGAGCCATTAAAGACTCAGGATAGAGCCACTAGAGTTACATAATATATATTTTGACAAATTTATTTTTCTTTATACTAATGTAAAACAAAGTTTCACTAGTTAACTGTTACCTTTAAAATGACAAAAGAAAAATAACGAGAAATGCAGTTTATAATTTAGATGCTATTTCTACCATTTATATTTAAATGAATGCCAATAATATTCTGACTATAGCTATATGGAATTAAAAACATTATATTGATGAGGTATTAATTGATAAAGATATTATAACTAACTGGTGACTAACTAGTGACTTATTGGTGATTAACTGGTGACTAACTGGTGACTAACTAGTGACTAACTAGTGACTAACTAGTGACTAACTAGTGACTAACTAGTGACTAACTAGTGACTAACTAGTGACTAACTAGTGACTAACTAGTGACTAACTGGTGACTAACTAGTGACTAACTAGTGACTGACTAGTGACTAACTAGTGACTAACTAGTGACTAACTAGTGACTGTTCTTGTTTTTCCCCGTTTCAATTCAGGTCACTTTTTGTATCTTTTTTATTTTCTCTTCTTTTACCAAATGCTTCAGGCAAGAAATAAAACACGGAGAAAAGGAAAAAATATTGAAGATAAAAAAATGGATAGAAAAAAATAAAATAAAATAAATATCTGAAATTTTAAAAATTAACAAAATTGGAAAAAGAAATACAAAATAGGAATAAATAAAAATGGTGAATAAAATAAAATTACAAATAAAACTTAGAATACAAAGGTAAAAAGACAAAGGAAATAACAGTGAGCATCTCACTTAGTTAGGGGAGTGACTGCGACAGTTGTACCCTAAAGCCTTGAGATATAGACTGGTGATCTCAAGGATACTGCAGTACCTAGGGTGCATTGCATCCCTGTGATGAGGCATAGAGGGGTACCTAGGATGAAGCAACAGAGTTGTATCTAGGGTGCCGTTGAATCATTTCAGTGTAACGCAACTATCAGTACCTAGGATACCTTTGAGAGTGCAAGTAAAGCCCCGTCCAGACGGTCAAATTTTTCAGAGAAGTGACAAACTTAATGACAAACTAAATGACGATAACTTCCTAGCGTCAGCAAACCGTCAAACTTTTCATCAGTTTTTTTATTCCAACATGTTGGATATCGTCAGCAAAAAGTTTGTCAAACTATTTGCTGACGATAAAGTTTGAAGTACAAACTGACTTTCCGGCAATAATATTTTTTTATTTGCGCGTCATTTTAGTTTATTACAGCTAGGTACACCTACAAAAACCTCATTTTTTTCAAACTTAGTTAGTATCTTTCTAGTTACAATGGCTGACGACAGACTTTTTAATACTTGGTTGTATTAGATCTAAGTTATAGGTAGGCTACCTACGTTGTGAATTGTTTTCTATGATCTATTTTTGACTATCCTTTTCAAGACGATATTTTGTCATTAAAAACAAATTATTTTTTCTGGTTTCATACTGTTCTAAATTTAAAGATATACATACCAAGTTATACAATTTTTATTTTCACGATATATAACATTAATTTTGACGAAACTGACGCCAGTGAACCTCAAACTTTTGGCGAGAAAATTTGACCGTGTAGACACTCTTTGAAAACTGACGATAAGTTTGTCATTTAGTTTGTCATTAAGTTTGTCACTTCTCTAAAAAAATTTGACCGTCTGGACGGGGCTTAAGCAGTAGAGTTGTATCTAGGATACCTTTTAAGAGTCCAAGTAAGCAGTAGAGTTGAATCTAGGATACCTTTGAGAGTGCAAATAAGCTGTAGTGCTGTATCTAGGATACCTTTAAGAGTGCAAAGAAGCTGTAGAGCTGTATCTGGGATACCATTAAGAGTGAATAGAAGCAGTAGAGTTGTATCTAGGATACAGTACATCCATTATGGCAGTATCTTAACAATATATACAGGGTGACCAACAAAAAACTTTTCGAAAGTAAATTTGTAACTTACAAAGTGATTGGTGTGCAAAGGAAAACAAAAGTACATAAAAAATGCGAAGAATATATTATTTGTATATTTTGTTATTAAAATTAGTTTTAAAGATAAAATAAATGGTTATATCACTTTCAGTATTTTCATCATTATAGTTTTCATCACTATAGTTTTAACCATTATAGTTTTCACCATTATAGTTTTCATCATTATAGTTTTCATCATTATAGTTTTCACCATTATAGTTTTAACCATTATAGTTTTCATCGTTATAGTTTTCATCATTATAGTTTTCACCACTATAGTTTTCATCGTTATAGTTTTCATCATTATGGTTTTCACCACTATAGTTTTCACCATTATAGTTTTAACCATTATAGTTTTCATCATTATAGTTTTAACCATTATAGTTTTCATCATTATAGTTTTAACCATTATAGTTTTCATCGTTATAGTTTTCATCATTATGGTTTTCACCACTATAGTTTTCACCATTATAGTTTTAACCATTATAGTTTTCATCGTTATAGTTTTCATCATTATAGTTTTCACCACTATAGTTTTCATCATTATAGTTTTCACCATTATAGTTTTCACCATTATAGTTTTCACCACTATAGTTTTCACCATTATAGTTTTCATCATTATAGTTCTCACCATTATAGTTATCATCATTATAGTCTTCACCATTATAGTTTTCACCATTATAGTTCTCACAATTATAGTTTTCAATTGTTTGTCCTTGGTAAAATGTTAACGGAAATTGTTAATTAATTCAAAGGAAAATATCCAATGGACCAGTTTGACGGAAAATGTTTATATACCTTTAAATTGATTTAAATAAAAAAGAAACCTTGAGGTATTTATTTCTTACAAAGTCTTTGATGTACGAAACAAAAAGAAAAATGTATGTGGGGTAAGTTCCGAGTTATTGTACAGTTCAACATTTGCGATCATAAAAAAAAATATTTAATATAACAGTTTTTTATTAAATGCATAATTAAATAATCATAAAGTTACATGCACGTGATTGATAATTATTATTAACCTGCAAATAAAAGTAATTACAAATAAAAAGCCTTTCTTCTCACTATAAACCTCAAAGATAATTATGATGTTATATTTTAATTAGAGAAACTCATATGCAGCATCTGGTACGTAAAAGCGTACACTAGTACGAAAATAACCTCAGTCAGTGCACTAAAAAGTACAATTAGTGCAGTAACAAACTGAGTGAAAATTGTGCAAAATGTAATAGAAATTATACAAGAAAATACGGTTCGAGGTAAATTCCACCACGGAAAGTTCCACCTGGAAGATTCCACCGCTGGAAAGTTCCACCACTGGAAAGTTCCACCACGGAAAATTCCACCACGGATAGTTCCACCTGGAAGATTCAACCGCTGGAAAATTCCACCACGGAAAGCTCCACACAGAAAGTTCCACCACGGAAAATTCAACCACTGGAAAGTTCCACCACGGAAAGTTCCACCACGGAAAATTCCACCGCATATAATACTGGATTTCATATACAGAAGGTATAACATTTAATAAAACTGATTTAAAGAAAATGTGTTTTTGGTGGTGACAGAACAACATTTTATTTGCTAAATAACTCAGAAATTATAAGAATGGGTTTTGTAATTCAAGACATGAGGGATAAGTTAAGAATAACCTTTGAAAATAGAAACTGGTGATACGATTCGTTCAAGTGTGTCTTTTTTATAAGTGCAAATGTGAATTAATTTAATTTATCATAATTGAAATATAGTATAAATTCAACAATAAAATTCTCCATTATAGTCACTACATGCATATATTTAATACTCTAAATAAGTATACTATTTTTACATAAATTATGTTTTGTATATATCATCCATCGCCATAATTTTAACCATATATCATTGAATAATTTAGAAGTTATATATTTCGTAGTATTGTCGTAGCTGCGTCTTCTTGAGTTAAATGCATTTCAAAACATCATTCAACTGAATCTAAGATAAAAAATATCTACTTCAATTATATATACAGAATATATTTTCAAAACGGTGGAATCTTCCATGGTGGAATTTTCCGCAAGTTGAGTTTAACGCCGGTGGAATCTTCCGTGAGGGAATCTCCCTGGTGGAACTTTCCACGGGGGAATTCACCGGCCACGGAAAATAGTCGTATAAAAATAAATAGATAATAGATTACAATGAAGTAGGCTTTAGATGCAGATTTGTAAGTTTTAATCAAAGGGTAAGTTTCGAATTATCGGACAGTTCCATCTTTTCATAGTCAAAACTATGATTTTTACCTTCACAAATTGCGGATGGTTATATTTTGGTCACCGTGCATTTATTTGCAATCTTGTTATTCACATAACTCATAAAGTAAGCAACCAAATTGCCTGAAATTTGATGGGACGATTGGTCCATGTCCAGGGACCATTTGAACAGATTTTGAGAGCGAAAGGGTCAAGGTCCAAGTCCTTTATAACTCAAGGAATATTAGATGGTCAAGGTCATTTAATTATTATTATAATTATTAGTGTGACCCATAGCCATGGCCAAAAACTAGTAACTACTAAAGGCTTCAGACTGACTGAATAAAAATAATTGTAATTAAAAGCTAGTATATACACATCTATTAAATAAATTATTTAACAACTATAATGATCGAGTTTGACAGTAAAATCGAGAGTTTGAAGAGATGCAACATGTTTGAAAATTGTTTGTCAAATAGTATATCAGACCCATAGTAAATAAATAGAGAAGTATACCAAGTACAATATTGGAACTTCAAAAAATACTCTGAGTGACGTCATACAAAGTATTTTCCATTTTGTTTTTAAATAAAAAATTGTTCTACTATTCAGTTAAACGTGCATTTTCATGGAAATTAACTTACATAAAATTGTTTTTATCACGTTTTACACTCTATTAACTTATAATATTTACCTAATAATACTTATAATACATGAGAGTACTGTATGCGACGCCATTTGTTTACATCGTTTCTGAAGAATGGATCAAGTTCACCGTCAATTAATTCGAAACTTAGTATACTTTTCTATTTATTTACTATGATCAGACCTAAGTTATACTGTATATTTTTATGACTGTGACTAGTGTACTTCCCCGTTAAAATGCACGGGTATTCAATAGGAATTTATTACCCGTTATTAAGTTACTTTTATTGATTTCAATTCAAATTTATTTTTATGCCTAAAATGATTCTATAGTTTATGTATAAAATTGAAACAAAAATGTTAATAGAAATATAAGAAATTCAATATCATGTCAATATATTCCTGTGCGTAGTTACATTCTTCATGTTTAATACCCGTCGTGTAAAAGCAGACACCAAATAAATAAATAAAAAAACACACGACGGAAATTATTAGTATTAGTTTATTTATAAGTCTTCTGACATCCAATGATGCAAATGAGTAATTTCCTGACTAATTTAAATACTGTATATATAATTAATTTGACATACCTAGATAATAAATTAAAGTTTGTAAAACAGCTTGACGGAGTGTTTGACAGTCTTTAACAGTGTTTAACAGTGTTTGACAGTGTTTGACAGTGTTTAACAGTGTTTGACAGTGTTTAAGAGTGTTTGACAGTGTTTAACAGTGTTTGACAGTGTTTGGCCGTGTTTGACAGTGTTTGACAGTGTTTGACAGTGTTTGACAGTGTTTAAGAGTGTTTGACAGTGTTTGACAGTGTTTGGCCGTGTTTGGCCGTGTTTGACAGAGTTTGACAGTGTTTGGCCGTGTTTGACAAAGTTTGACAGTGTTTGACAGTGTTTGACAGTGTTTGACAGTGGTTTACGTTGTTTGACAGTGTTTGACAGTGTTTGAAAGTGTTTGACAGTGTTTGACAGTGTTTGACAGTGTTTGACAGTGTTTGACAGTGGTTTACGTTGTTTGACAGTATTTGACAGTGTTTGAAAGTGTTTGACAGTGTTTGAAAGTGTTTGACAGTGTTTGACAGCGTTTGACTGTAAATGTCAGTGTTTTTCAGTGTTTGACAGTGATTTACGTTGTTTGACAGTGTTTGACAGTGATTTACGTTTTTTGACAGTGTTTGACAGTGATTTACGTTTTTTGACAGTGTTTGACAGTGTTTGACAGTGATTTACGTTGTTTGACAGTGTTTGACAGTGATTTACGTTGTTTGACAGTGTTTGACAGTGATTTACGTTGTTTGACAGTGTTTGACAGTGATTTACGTTTTTTGACAGTGTTTGACAGTGATTTACGTTGTTTGACAGTGTTTGACAGTGTTTGACAGTGTTTGACATTACTATGCGTACTAAGGTATTTTCTCTCAGCTTGACTAGCTTTTCTGTCTTCTCTAAGAAAGCTCATCGACCTAATTAAGACATACGTGATTAGTCTGTGTATGTGTAGAGTGTGTGTGTGTATGTAGAGTGTGTAGAGTGTGTATGTTTCCTTTGCTAAGTCATTATTTATCAATTAGCACATATAGTACTAGAAAATACTGTCCACTAGAATATATTGTAATTGACATGTATTGTAATTGACATGTATTTTAATTGACATGTATTGTAATTGACATGTATTGTAATTGACATGTATTGTAATTGACATGTATTGTAATTGACATGTACTGTAATTGACATGTACTGTAATTGACATGTATTGTAATTGACATGTATTGTAATTGACATGTATTGTAATTGACAATGTATTGTGATTGACATGTACTGTAATTGACATGTATTGTAATTGACATGTATTGTAATTGACATGTATTGTAATTGACAATGTATTGTGATTGACATGTACTGTAATTGACATGTATTGTAATTGACATGTATTGTAATTGACAATGTATTGTAATTGACATGTATTGTAATTGACATGTATTGTAATTGACAATGTATTGTGATTGACATGTATTGTAATTGACATGTATTGTAATTGACATGTTCTGTAATTGACATGTATTGTAATTGACATGTATTGTAATTGACAATGTATTGTAATTGACATGTATTGTAATTGACATGTACTGTAATTGACATGTATTGTGATTGACATGTATTGTAATTGACATGTATTGTAATTGACATGTATTGTAATTGACATGTACTGTAATTGACATGTATTGTAATTGACATGTATTGTAATTGACATGTATTGTAATTGACATGTATTGTAATTGACATGTATTGTAATTGACATGTATTGTGATTGACATGTACTGTAATTGACATGTATTGTAATTGACATGTATTGTAATTGACATGTATTGTAATTGACATGTATTGTAATTGACATGTATTGTAATTGACATGTATTGTAATTGACATGTATTGTGATTGACATGTACTGTAATTGACATGTATTGTAATTGACATGTATTGTAATTGACATGTATTGTAATTGACATGTATTGTGATTGACATGTACTGTAATTGACATGTATTGTAATTGACATGTATTGTAATTGACATGTATTGTAATTGACATGTATTGTGATTGACATGTATTGTAATTGACATGTATTGTAATTAACATGTATTGTAATTGACATGTATTGTAATTGACATGTATTGTGATTGGCATGTACTGTAATTGACATGTATTGTAATTGACAATGGTAATAAAAACTTACATTGTAGCTAGGGGGTAAGTCCGTGTTGTTGCACAGCTTCACATTTTCGACCGTGCAAGAAATAATGAAAAATGATTGAACTGAAAGTTAAATAACAATTATTGTATAGATTTTCTTTTATGATCGGAAATGTGGAACCGTCCAATAACTCAGAACTAGCCCTATAAACTTTAAGTGATAAAAAATACTTTGTTACTAATGATATAGAACGGGTGTTCACTTTATTCGTTCTAACTCACTGTGACACGTTCTACTAAACTGTCAGTGTGTTTATATTGTAAGTAACTTAATTAATAATAAAGTTTAATAAGTATTATACAAAAATATAATATTTCACCTCCTGCAATTTTTGAGCTGGAAACATGGTGTTTGTTTTACCTTGTTAAGAATTTAGTTGTCTATAAAGTTTTTTTTAAATCAGTGTTAGAAAATGAAAAACAAAATCCATTTTAAAGGACAACATTGAAAATGTTTATTTATTTACATATGTTCTTCATACATTGAGAGATTTGTAATTAAAATACTAACTTAAACTTGGTGTCCACTTCATTCCGAAGAAAGTGAAACCAGGCCATGTCCCTAGTTCGAAAACTGAATGAGGTGAAGAATTTTGCTGTCAAAAAGGAACTTTTCAGGAGAGCAAATTTTCTAAAAACACAATTTCGGACAAAATTGTCGAACACAAATAATATTTGTTTCTAGGGAAAAAATATTATAAATAACAATTTTAAAATGATATCAGACAATAGTACCATATTCACGTTTTTTGAAGTTATAAAGCATTTTTAGATTGTTTTATCACGTTATCCAGGACACTATGAGGCATCATTTTATGTAGCAGAATAAAATAAACTTTTTTTCATATTTTAAATAGATCACCCTTAAAATTGATTGAAATTCAATATGAGTGATACAACATGAGTGATACAATATGAGTAATACAATATGAGTAATACAACATGAGTAATACAATATGAGTGATACAATATGAGTGATACAATATGAGTAATACAATATGAGTAATATAATATGAGTAATACAATATGAGTAATTCAATATGAGTAATACAATATGAGTAATACAATATGAGTTACAATATGAGTGATACAATATGAGTAATACAATATGAGTAATTCAATATGAGTAATACAATATGAGTGATACAATATGAGTAATACAATATGAGTGATACAATATGAGTAATACAATATGAGTGATACAATATGAGTGATACAATATGAGTGATACAATATGAGTGATACAATATGAGTGATACAATATGAGTAATACAATATGAGTAATACAATATGAGTAATACAATATGAGTGATACAATATGAGTAATACAATATGAGTAATACAATATGAGTGATACAATATGAGTGATACAATATGAGTGATACAATATGAGTGATACAATATGAGTAATACAATATGAGTAATACAATATGAGTAATACAACATGAGTAATACAACATGAGTGATACAATATGAGTGATACAACATGAGTGATACAACATGAGTGATACAATATGAGTGATACAATATGAGTGATACAATATGAGTGATACAATATGAGTAATACAATATGAGTAATACAATATGAGTGATACAATATGAGTGATAAAATATGAGTGATACAATATGAGTGATACAATATGAGTGATACAATATGAGTAATACAATATGAGTGATACAACATGAGTGATACAATATGAGTGATACAATATGAGTAATACAATATGAGTGATACAATATGAGTGATACAATATGAGTGATACAGTATGAGTGATACAATATGAGTGATACAATATGAGTGATACAATATGAGTGATACAACATGAGTGATACAATATGAGTGATACAACATGAGTGATACAATATGAGTGATACAATATGAGTGATACAATATGAGTGATACAATATGAGTGATACAACATGAGTGATACAACATGAGTGATACAATATGAGTGATACAACATGAGTGATACAATATGAGTGATACAATATGAGTGATACAATATGAGTGATACAATATGAGTGATACAATATGAGTGATACAACATGAGTAATACAATATGAGTGATACAACATGAGTGATACAACATGAGTGATACAATATGAGTGATACAATATGAGTGATACAATATGAGTGATACAATATGAGTGATACAACATGAGTGATACAACATGAGTGATACAACATGAGTGATACAACATGAGTGATACAACATGAGTGATACAACATGAGTGATACAATATGAGTGATACAACATGAGTGATACAATATGAGTGATACAACATGAGTGATACAATATGAGTGATACAATATGAGTGATACAATATGAGTGATACAATATGAGTGATACAATATGAGTGATACAACATGAGTAATACAATATGAGTGATACAACATGAGTGATACAACATGAGTGATACAATATGAGTGATACAATATGAGTGATACAATATGAGTGATACAATATGAGTGATACAACATGAGTGATACAACATGAGTGATACAACATGAGTGATACAACATGAGTGATACAACATGAGTGATACAACATGAGTGATACAATATGAGTGATACAATATGAGTGATACAATATGAGTGATACAATATGAGTAATACAATATGAGTGATACAATATGAGTGATACAATATGAGTGATACAATATGAGTAATACAATATGAGTAATACAATATGAGTGATACAATATGAGTGATACAATATGAGTGATACAATATGAGTAATACAATATGAGTAATACAATATGAGTGATACAATATGAGTGATACAATATGAGTGATACAATATGAGTAATACAATATGAGTAATACAATATGAGTAATACAATATGAGTGATACAATATGAGTGATACAATATGAGTGATACAATATGAGTGATACAATATATGAGTGATACAACATGAGTGATACAATATGAGTAATACAATATGAGTGCATAGTTGATATTATAATTGTTATGGATAGTCACGTTTTTAATATGTGACACTAATATGTGACACTAATATGTGACACTAATATGTCAATGTGACAAATAACAGTAGCACTGAATTAGCAGAATTAAAGTTCACTCACGTACGGGAGATATTTAGTGTGTGAAAATATATACATTGTACATATGTAAATACATTGTACATATGTAAATACATTGTACATATGTAAATGCATTGTACATATGTAAATACATTGTAGATATGTAAATACATTGTACATATGTAAATACATTGTACATACGTAAATACATTGTAAATATGTAAATACATTGTACATATGTAAATGCATTGTACATATGTAAATACATTGTAGATATGTAAATACATTGTACATATGTAAATGCATTGTACATATGCAAATACATTGTACATATGTAAATACATTGTAAATATGTAAATACATTGTAAATATGTAAATACATTGTAAATAAATACATCTTAGCAACATTCAAATATGGCGAGTATAGAAGTCCTCTATAATTAAATCATCTATAGTGAATGTACTGTCCTGGGTAAGGAATTAAGTAGCCTCTATAGTGAACAAATTTTCTTCAGTCTTCCATGAATGGTCATCAGTTTTAGAAAACTATTGGCCTTTTAATGGCAGACTGAAGGAAATTTGCTACATTAGAATTTCATTATAGATGAGTTCCACTGTATATGTGATACCTAACATCGCATGTATGTTCACATGCATGTTATTGCACCAGTCACATTGTCTACTGCACCATTTTAGCCTCAAATTAAAAAAAGTCAAGTTCAAATTAGAATTAGTCAACTTCAAATCAAAGGAAGTGAATTTCGAATAAAAATAACTCAAGTACAAATTAAAATTTTCTTTCTTATTTTATAAAATATCATAAATTATGAACTCAAATAAAATCAATTCAACCATCTGATAAATCTTTAGAATAATATGAATGTTCTACTGTATTCATTATACATGAACTTGTTATGAATTGGACGAGTTAATAAATATATGATGAAATAAAACTGCTCTGGCCATTATTCAATATAGGTAGAAAATTTCTCATTTGTGAATTAACTTTATTTATTTCAGAATTGAGAGTTAAACAGAAGAAAAAATATGATGTTTTAATTTTAAATTGAACTGTTTTAATTTGAAATTGAACTGTTTTAATTTGAAATTGAACTGTTTTAATTTGAAATTGAACTGTTTTAATTTGAAATTGCTATGTTTTAATTTGAAGTTTCCATATTTTAATTTTAAATTGAACTGTTTTAATTTTAAATTGAACTGTTTTAATTTGAAATTGAACTGTTTTAATTTGAAATTGAACTGTTTTAATTTTAAATTGAACTGTTTTAATTTGAAATTGAACTGTTTTAATTTGAAATTGAACTGTTTTAATTTGAAATTGCCATGTTCTAATTTGAAATAGAACTGTTTTAATTTGAGGCTAAAATGGTGTAGTGCGAAATCTATTTGCTTGTCCACAGTAAACCTTAATATGGTTACCGTGGGACTCGTAATTCTGTTTATTTAAAAAAAATTTAATATTAAATTAAATTGAGAATTATATTTAAGAAAAATGTATATGCTATAGTAACTCTGAATTTCACCGCATCCGATTGTTTACATAATCAGCTGTTTATTAACGGAATTATAAATAATAAACTGTACTGAGTCTAAATACACGTAAATGATTAATATTAGTTATTAAATATACTATAAAACTTAAAATTAATATAGAACGATAATAAAAACCTACAAACAAGCAATGCAAATTAGCAATAGCTTGCGCATGCGCTCTATCATGTTCACCAGAAGATGGCGCTGCAGTTGAGAATTAATTAAATTAATCAAATTTCTTAAGATAAAACTATATATTATTTTATTCACTAATTAATGTCCTCAATCGATTTATCAACAGGATAGAAATAGTTTGTAAAGGTTTACTGCCCCTTTAAGGTCAAAGTTAAAGGTCAGTTGCGGGGACGTAGCTTTAGAGCCTATATATTAAGGCTCCTAGCTATTGTCACTAAGTAACGGTACTGTGTACTGTTACAGTACTGTGTACTGTAACAGTACTGTTTACTGTAACAGTACTGTTTTTTCAACATTTTCAAAGAACAAAGGATCCAATGGTTAACATTTTCAAAAAATAAAACATCCAATGGTTAACATTTTCAATTAATAAAACATCCAATGTTTAACATTTTCAAAAAATAAAACATCCAATGGTTAACATTTTCAAAAAATAAAACATCCAATGGTTAACATTTTCAAAAAATAAAACATCCAATGGTTAACATTTTATAAAATAAAACATCCAATGGTTAACATTTTCAAAAATAAAACATCCAATGGTTAACATTTTCATAAAATAAAACATCCAATGGTTAACATTTTCAAAAATAAAACATCCAATGGTTAACATTTTCATAAAATAAAACATCCAATGGTTAACATTTTCAAAAAATAAAACATCCAATGGTTAACATTTTCAAAAAATAAAACATCCAATGGTTAACATTTTATAAAATAAAACATCCAATGGTTAACATTTTCAAAAATAAAACATCCAATGGTTAACATTTTCATAAAATAAAACATCCAATGGTTAACATTTTATAAAATAAAACATCCAATGGTTAACATTTTCAAAAATAAAACATCCAATGGTTAACATTTTCATAAAATAAAACATCCAATGGTTAACATTTTCATAAAATAAAACATCCAATGGTTAACATTTTCCAAAATAAAACATCCAATGGTTAACATTTTCAAAAAACAAAACATCCAATGGTTAACATTTTCAAAAAGTAAAACATCCAATGGTTAACATTTTCATAAAATAAAACATCCAATGGTTAACATTTTCAAAAAATAAAACATCCAATGGTTAACATTTTCAAAAAACAAAACATCCAATAGTTAACATTTTCAAAAAATAAAACATCCAATGGTTAACATTTTCAAAAAACAAAACATCCAATAGTTAACATTTTCAAAAAACAAAACATCCAATGGTTAACATTTTCAAAAAACAAAACATCCAATGGTTAACATTTTCAAAAACAAAACATCCAATGGTTAACATTTTCAAAAAACAAAACATCCAATGGTTAACATTTTTTTAAATATAACTCGCAATGGTATCACATTCTTCAACTAGGAAGAGCTGAAGATTCCCATGTTAATTTCCTTGGTGTAATTATTTTATAATTCGAGTTTCTCTGGGGTTTATATGTTTTTTATGACCTGAGAATGGCGAAACGAGGTCGATTTGGTTCAAAGATTTCATCATCGCTCTCCCTTCTATTTCTTATAACATATTGAGAATAAAAACAGCGTAAATAAAAAAAAAGCGATGTAGGTACCTAGCTGCATGCGAAATAAATTCAGTTCAAAATAATATTTTTCACTATTGTTTTTTATGGGTATTAAAATGAAAACAAACATGAAAACAATAATAATAAGCTATTAATTTTCTATGGCAATAAGAAATATTGCAGCAACGTAAAAAAGTTAAGAAGCGATGCAGTCTGTATCTGTGCATGGTCTGCAATTTAAAAATAAGAACAGGGACCTGAAGTTGTAATTCACTGCCCTGATCTGCCATTATAGAACAGTAGCACCTAAGGGTAACATTCCCTACACATTCCTTAGGGACATCATAGGGACATTGATGTTCCCTATACATTCCATTGGGACATCATAGGGACATTGATGTTCCCTACACATTTCGTAGGGATATCATAGGGACACTGATGTCCCCTACACATTCTATAGGGACATCATAGGGACACTGATGTCCCCTACACATTCCATAAGGACATCAGAATAATACCAAAGTATAGCTTCAGAATTGCTATACCATGCATTGTTTCCAATATATATTTTTAATCTTTTTTATTGTTACAGTTCCTTATTTTCACTTCAACCAGTATATAAATTTATTACCAATATACTTAATAGCTGACAATGAAGTACATAAAATAAGGACATGTAAGTACATAAAATAAGGTACATTTAAGTACATAAAATAAGGACATGTAAGTACATAAAATAAGGACATGTAAGTACATAGAGCACAATCCTGTTTAGAATTATGATTGCTATACTTAATTCGCCAAAAAAATCTTAAGTTAAAATTACTGAAGAATTTCCAAGGCCAGAAATTAGGTTAGTTTTTAGTTGCGAGGTACTGCTCTACAAACGCTCTTTGATTGTTGTTGATGGTCTCTATTTTACTTTCATCTTTTCTTGAAATTTTTTGTGCATTTTTTAAGGTATGAATATGAGAGAAAATTGGGTTAGATTCGAGTTATCGGACGGTTCCACATTTCCGATCATATAAAAAAAAAGATTCTAATTATAACTTTTATTTTCCTTGATACGTGCAGGTATCATGGATACCAATTAAAATAAAAATTAAATGTATATTATTATAGACTTTTTCCTTATTTATATTTATCTCAATATTGATTTTTTAAAAGATTATATAATTTAATTTCTGTCCAGGTAAGAAGGACTTATCCCAGGGCTATTGCCTTAATATCCCAGGAATAATCCTTCTTGCCTTATATGTTAGTTGATGCAAATCATAGATATACACTATTTAATACAAACATATTTTATATTGAATTAATTTGAATAAATTGAAATTTATATCATATAAATAAATAAGTACATTCAGATTAGCGTAAAAAATAGACACATTAATTATTTTATTCGAATAACTCTATTTTGAAAACCGAGTAACGATAAAAATAAATAAATAAAATAATCTCCTATAAAAGAACGCAATAAAACTACAGGCAGGTTGCACATTCTTTTATGTAGGCCGGGCAAACTAGTTTATGATTAACGACTCAGAAGAATTCAGTGTAAATAAGAGTTACGTAGGCGTATCGGAGTGCGTATAGAGGGTAAATAAACCATTGAAAAAATAATATAAATAAGCGTCACCGTGAGTCAAAAAGTCAAATGTCTTCAATTTATAAAATAAAAAACGAGTAATAATAGAAAATATGAGTCAAATACCTAATACAGAAACTAACAAATGAATATGAAAAGTAAATATAAGTTACATATTATGTATGCATAAATTGTTATAAGATTAAAGTAGGTAGTTTGAAAGTGTAGGTATCATTTTGCAATGAGAGAGAGAGAGGCACAGAGCACCACACACATACACTCACAAGAGTCTGCACAACACTGCGTCAGATGGGTGCCTGCTGTCCATTCCATGTGGCCTGGAAAACTCGATTGAGTGCAGAGAGATGTACAGAGGAGAGAGTGAAGTCTGGCAACAGGAGAAAATGTCTAACAGGGGAAAAAATGTCCAGCAACGTGGGAGAAAAATATCTTACAGCAAGGAAGGGGGGGGGGGCACACGGCATGAAATGTCTAAGAACACTCAGATGAAAATGTCTAGTAATAAGGCAAAAAATGCCAAGGCAATTAGGAGTGAGTGTTGCCTAGGACTTTAGGCAATAGGAAAGAAAATGTCTAGCAAGTAGAGGTGGGCAGCGCTATTTGAAAAAAAGGGGTGCTATCGCTGCCGCTACAGCAAAAAGTAGCGAGCGCTTATCGTACATGATGTACCTTAAGACCCGTCCACACCTATCACTCATGAACGTACTTTTGCGCGCATGCCCGTGTTCATGACTCCACACAAACTAGTGCGGCGCGTCCACACCTATATACTGTGAATATCATTGGTATTACCTACAACGATATAATTAATATTACAAGTTGACAGGTCTATTGAAGATGATACAGTAAACCATATATTAAGGTAATTTAGTCTCATTTGTTTGATTTCCAGGGAAAATTTAATTATCCAATAACAATTATGAATTGTTTTATCAAATTTCTTAAGATTGATTCTTTATATAAGTTAAACAATTGCATACTCAATGTGAAAATATGACTTGTATTTCATCAGAAAAAATGTTATAATTGTTTGTTCAACTGTTTATATTTCATATTTGCTGTTAGTCATGATAAAGAAAATGTATTTGTCCGTGTAGGTAATATAGCATACTAATTTACTACTGATGAAGTGGTATGAAATTAAAAGCGTTTTTAATTATACAAGAGTTTTTAGTTTAGTAAGGGTTTAACGTCTGAACAACATCACTAATAAAGATCGACTTTCGTCTGAGTTAATAATATAAACAAATATTAAAATAACAATAATAGTACACCATAATATTCAGAAAGTAAAGTACGTTGTTATATTTCAAGTGGAGCGACGTCCACATCCATCCTGCCGTCGTCGTCGTCGTGAGTGGAAGCGTCCTATGGCTACTGGCATGAATGATGATTTCGCACGCATGCTATCGCTCTGGGAGCGATAGCAAAAAGCATGCGTTTGCACCAGAAATAACGGGCATGAACGCACGCATGCAGCGATTTCTTGAGGCATGAGTGAAGGTGTGGACGGGCCTTTAGAATATATTATATTCACGGCCACGTACAGTTAAGAACTATATTGCTGATACCCTGAAAAATATTAATCGCAAGGATAAGGGAAAGTATAAAAAAACTAAAAGACATAACTTGTCATTGATCAAAAGAGAACTCAAGAGGAACCCATTGGAACCCAGTGATACCGTTTTAGACATTGTCAGCATGGAAAACTTCTGAAAAACAACCCACTGTAGAATACTGAAACTAATTGCCTTTTATGTTTCACCTGTTACCAGGCCTCTTACATTAGAAATCAAGGTTACTATGGACGGAGAATTATCTTAAGACTGATTACCAAAAAGTACTCTTCATAGATAAAATGCAAGCCACTCTCAACGACCCCAACGATTTGGCTAAAATTTGGCTCCCTCATGCTTCACCTCATAGCCAATGAATTTCATGTCAACTTGGAAGTGGAGGTGTGATAATTTGGGCTGAGACCATTAGAAATCATCTAGAATTTCCTGAGAAGTAATAAGTTCGTCAGGCTCAAGTATAAGAGGGGAGGGGGGGCATATGGGAAAGAAGATATGTCAGTTATTTTATTATATTTAATTGCTTTGAAGACGCTAGCATTATGCTCCATCAGATTATCCTTTTTCGAATTGTGAACTGGGAGCTGAATTTTGATCACCCTATTAAAATTCGCATTGACCTTCAACCATCTTCAACTAAGAAGAAATAGAATAATTCCTTCTACTTCAACAGAACGCCGAGAATTCATGCTTCACTTCAAGATCGATGGAAGGACGGCTAAATATTACCCCTGAAAAAGTTCATAAAATTTCGTAATATTTTCAATGAGACTGGTTCCAACCACAAAAAAAAAGCAAACAAAAATGAACAGAAACAGTGACTCAGGAGGTGTAGAATTTCTTTGGAGAAACCCCCGTTGCTCTGCCAGTAAAAACAGATTTCAGCAGATTTCACCAACCAAAATCACTCTGAAAAGGATCGTCAGACATAAACTTCATTTCTGTTTTTATCATTAAACTTCAGGTCAACCGTTAACTGATGTCAACAAAGTACAGAGAAAGCAGTTTTTCTGTGAATTCTGAAGCAACAATCCAACATTGTCGATTGAATTATTTGGACTAACGAGGAGTTCTTTTGTCTACATAAAAAAACACATAGAAAAACGAAGAGTGTGGACAAATGAAAATCCTCGAAATATCTGCGAAACAAATGATTGAAATGATGTTAAGGTAATGATCTTCGTTGCCAAAATTAATTAATTGATCCAATCGTTCGTGCATTCTTGGACGATGATGGCAATTTCTGTTCAGATTGCCTTAGGACATTATTTGGTCCAGTCTGCAAGTCGTTCCTCACTTTGGTGAATGCAAAACGGCACTCCACCACATTGTACAAATGCATCCCTAGAATATCTCAATGAAGAGTTTCAAGGTCGAATCATGGGCAGAAGAACGGAAAATCCCTGACAAGCATAAAGTCCAGATCTCAACCTTTTGGACTTTTACTTTTAGGGTGCTGCACAAACTCGAGTTTATTGGGAAAACCAGATTTCATTGAATCTCTTATACAATATAATAATGGTAACGAAAATAATTACCATTACATCACACCTATCATTTTTTCGCAGATATATTTCGAGGATTTTCGTTTGTCGTTTTTGATGGAGGCAAAAGAACTTCTCGTCTCTCCAAACGATTCAATCGACTTAATGTTAGATGGTTGCCACAGAATCTTCTGACTAAACTGCTTTCTGTGTACTTTGTGGACATCAGCTAACGGTTGAACTGAAGTATTATGATAAAAACAGAAATGAAGTTTAAGTCTGATGATCCTCCACAAAGTGGTTTTGGTCTGTGAAATCTGCTGAAAAGCTTTTCTGAAAGAGCAACTTGAGGTTTATTCAAAGAAACTGTTCACCTCTTGAATCACCGCTTCTATTCGTTTTGGTTTTGTTTTCATTTGCTTTTCTTTGTTGAAAAGATCACGAGCTCTCGTGAACTTTTTATCCACCCTTCCACTAATCTTGAAGTGAAGCATGAATTCTCGGTGTACTGTTGAAAGAGAAGGCGTTTTGCTAAACGTGGTTGGAGATGGTTGAAGATCATTGCGGATGTTTATAGGATGATACAAATCATCTCTCTATTATCAAAGTTGGGTATACACAATACTATTTCACACTTTAAATGACGCTTCTGATGGAACACAGTGTACTATTCACAATATTTTAATTCACATTGTTTGTTTATTCCTATTCAATTATACAATTAAAATTTTACATTTTGAAAAGTGGACATAGAAAAGCGGAATCCTAGATATTCCTTTGGAGTTCTTCGATGTGAAGTTGATGGTGTGGCCCAGTCTCTCTCCAGATTTAAACACAATTGAAAACCTTTGGTCCATCCTGAAGCTAAATGTGTAAGTGGGAGCTAAGTAAGCTAAAGACATTTCGTCGACGAATTTTAAAATAAGGAGATATTATCATAGATGAAGATAATTTAATATATTAATTAATATAAACAAATTCAATGAAGATTATTTTGAAACTGTCAACATAAATAAATTAGAGTGCGGTTGATATCCCCTTTACGAAAATCCCTGTCGACAAAATGCTCTGTCGGCGAAATTTTCTGTCAACGAAATTTCTGTCGGCGAAATTTTCTGTCGGCAAAATTTTCTGTCGACGAAATGTCTTTCAACGAAACGCCTGTTACCGTCAGTTCTCGTCGATAGATCAGCTCTGGAAGGAAATTGAAGACGAATGACGATAACGTCAGGTAAAATTTAGAAATTGACAGATTTGTTGGATAAGCGTGTTTTGAAAGTGGTGGAAAAGAGAGGAAATCTGACCAATCTTTAACTTGAAATTAGCTGCTTTTGACATGATTCATCATATTCATTTTGATTAAATATTTGTTTACTGTAAATTTCCCATAAAAGCTATAAGTATAGAAATTTCAAAAGAATTATTTGAAAAATATATCTATGTACAGTACAACTCCTGAATTATGAAGTTCTCGAGTAATGAAGGACCTGAGTTATGAAATGCACCTGAGTTGTGAAGTATTTTCTATGTTTAAATTATAGAAAACGATAAACATACGTCATGAATTTCGTTATGGTTATCCCAGAAAGACCATAGTTTTCTTCAAGATTTTAATCATAGAAAACTATCAGTGTCCCTGAGCTATGAAATGACTCTGAGTTAAAAAGAAACCAATACTTCATATAACTCAGGAGGTTCACTGTATCTTTATAGTGATGTACAAGACCTTGGAACACTGAAAATGGTTAGGTAACTTTTAGTGAAATGGTTGTAATATTCGAAATAAAAGTTACTCGCAAAGTAGATGATATTTATTGACATTTTCAAGGCAAATTATTTAGGTAAACCATTTTATCGCAAAAACAAATCTGTGTAAAAGCGTATGGTGCTGTGTAAGTTGAGTCTAGCGCTTCTGGTAAAACTAGCGCTGTCTTTGCACAGATGTAATGGCGCTATACCGCTGCCGCTACACGAGAAAGAAGCGCGCCGCTGGTAGCGCATGCTAAAAACGGCGCTTAATTGCTCACCTCTGCTAGCAATATAGCAACAGGGGAAAATGTCTAGCTAAACTGATTAAAATGAAACAATAGTCAACAACAGGGGATAAAATGTCCAACAACAGGGGATAAAATGTCCAACAACAGGGAATAAAATGACCAACAACAGGATATAAAAATGACTAATAAAAGGAGAGAAAACATCTAACAATAGGGAAGAAAAACGTCTATTTACTGGAAGGAGAAGGATTCTAATCATACAGAGAGCAGTTCCGCTAGGGTAAGACTATTTACCGAATATGGCACCGAATGGAGGCAATTATTTAAACCGAATGAGGAATACCGATGAACACAGTGAAAATATCGTTAATTATTTGAAAAAATGAGCTATTCCTAACTAGATGGCGCTTTGTCAAAGTAAAATAATTCTTTAGCAAGCATTGTTTAGAATTTAGAAGAACAAAGTAGGTATGCATCATTACATAATTAAAAAGAAACTGGTTCCGTTAAAATACATATTGCCAATTGTTTGATTTTACCTCCTACCCTTTATACATTAATGTTAAAATATAAGCGTCCATTCGATGTCATTCGGTAAATAGTCTTAGGACTTTTTAACGAATGGCACCGAATGGATGTTGATTTTAACCGAAAGAAGGCATATGTAGTATAAAATGTATCCATAGGTTTAGATCTATAGTATTTATCTCTAAACTGAACAATACAAGAAAATACAGTAACTGAATATCAGTATATTTTGTGTTATTATCCCTTCCCATTCATCCATTCGGTGCCATTCGGTAAATAATCCTAGAACTATTTACCGAATGACACCGAATGGAGGTTTATTTTTAACCGAAAAAAGGCGCATGTACCATAGTACCAAATGCATCTATAGGTTTAGATCTATAATATTTATCTACACTGAATAATACAAGAATACAAGAAAATACAGTAACTGAATATAAGTATATTTGGTGTAATTATCACTTCCCATTCATTCATTCGGTGCCATTCGGTAAATAGTCCCAGGACTATTTACCGAATGGAAGTTATATTTAGCCGAATAGAGGCGGGTAGGATCAAGGTTTATATAGTCTACAAGCCTTGGGTAGTCTATTATAAGTCTTGAGTAGGATTACAGTGTAAAGAGGTGAAGGAAGGGTGCGGGTAAAATCAAACAATTGCTAATATGTGTTTTAAACCAGCATATTTAATTATGTAATATTTCGTTAGGATTACCTCAACTTTACAATTAATTAACGATATTCCTCATTCGGTTAAATATAACCGAGAGGTACACTTGGTGCCATTCGGTTCTATTTGTTGCCATTCGGTAAATAGTCCTACCCTTCGATGCCATTTGGTGCCATTCGGTAAATAGTCCTTCCAGTTCCGCTATGTAGATTATTCTAAAATCTCTACTTATCACGTTGGGCACCACAGACAGTTGGACACTCATTTTCGACTACGGTACAGTAAAATGATGGTCTTAATTCATAATTTTCAAGTTGCGTTGATGAGTCAAAACTGTAATATCCCCAGTAAATTTTCTGAGCCATAATCGTGGTTGTGAGATACTAGTAATTAAATTAAGCATTGCTACAAACGTAGTGTGTGTACATTACATGATTAATTACGTAATCTTATGATTCTTATCTTCTACAGTTCTAAACTTCTAGATCTAGACTCTAGTCTACTACCTAACACAATAAACAAAAGTAAGCAGACCTATAGTATCTAACAGCTGAGTGGCACTGGCGCACCACATTAGGCCTAGGGATACGTATCTAAAAGCTGAGCGGCGCACACCAGTACGGCGCACCAGATTACGGCGCATCACTGTACATTCTATTAGATAGGTAATTTGAATACAGATTAATGATAAATGGAGTTAATTTGATAGGTACTTACCTAATTCTAATTGTCGTATCAAATTCATGTCTGACGCCTGACGGTACCTGAATCCAATGTTTATACTACACAGTTTAATTATTCGATTGAGATGTTTAATTTGGAATAGAAAATAAAATTCATCATAGAAAACTGTATTTGTAATTTTATGGGGTAACTATTGTAAACTTTCAGTCTGAGGTGTAAATAAAAACTTATCAGTTAGCCGTTAGGTAGATGTATCATGTATCGGGGGGCGTGCCGCCCCCCGAACCCCCCTGCCAGGTCATTAAACAATCATGAAGTGTGCAGAACAACAAACTAACGGATACAACACACTACATAACAGTTTTTCACATTGAGGTCATTAATAGAAAGTACAGTGGTGCGCCGTATTGTAGTGCGCCGTAATGTGGTGCGCCGCTCAGCTTTTAGATACTTATGGGCCTAGGGCACACTACAGTACTGAGTAGTGAGTACCTACCCAGTCTGTATTTGGTGCCCAAAATCCCACTGACTTTTTTTAAAAGCTTAAAAAATCCACCAACAATTTCCAATATTTTGACTGATCCACAAAATTTTTCCCAATTTATCCACCGAAAATTAATGGTATAACACCAGTCTGCAGAATGTGTCTCTTCTCCCGCAGAGATTTTAATTTGAGAGACAGTTACTCTCTGACTCTCAGCCAAGTAATAAAGCATGTCCAAACTCGCCATTTTAATGGCGAGTTTGTGACAGTTATTTTGAGCCCTTCAATTGCAAATGGTGAGTTTTATCTATTTTTTTCCTATGCTACAATGTTATTTTGGAGAGAATTTATGAAAATTTGATCATTTTGGAGAGAATTTGTTGAATTTTGGAGAGAGCTGGAGAGACAAATGGAGAGTTTATGAGACATACTATTTTACTTGGACTCTCAGTAGCAGATTCAGAATCTCCCGCAGCTAAATTAATGGTAACATAGGAATTAATTCAAAATCTCCCGCAGCTAAATAAAAATTAATAGTAATATAGGAATTATTTCAAGATCTCCCGCAGAGATCTCAAATTTCTAAAATTCAATCAAAAACTCCCGCAGAGAGTCTTGGAAAAATGTTCCGTATTCTGCAGACTGGTAAAAATCCACTGACTTTGCAAGAATACCAGTCTACCCAGTGCCCAGTCTGCAGAATGTGTCTCTTCTCCCGCAGAGACTTTAATTTGAGAGAGAGCTACTCTCTGACTGACTCTCAGCAGCAGATTCAGAATCTCCCTCAGCTAAATTAATGGTAACATAGGAATTAATTCAAAATCTCCCGCAGCTAAATTAATGGTAACATAGGAATTAATTCAAGATCTCCCGCAGAGATCTCCAATTTCTAAAATTCAATCAAAAACTCCCGCAGAGAGTCTTTGAAAAATGTTCCATATTCTGCAGACTGGTATTCTGCAGTCTGGCTGAAGAATACTATTTTCAAAGGGGAAAAAATTCCACCGACATGTCGGTGGAATTTCCCATGAAATACAGACAGGCTGAGTACGGGCGTACGAGCACGGCCAGTCTGTATTTGGAACACAAAATTCCACTAACTTTTTGAAAAAGCTGAAAAAATCCACCATGAATTATTGAATTTCCCAGTCTGCAAAGCATGCACAATCAGTCTCCAGATATTTAGCTTTTGGGGCAATTTTTCTCCAAAAATTTTACAAAATTCTTTCCTAAATGTAAATGGCCAAAAATCTTAAAATATGGTAAATACCCAGTCTGCAGAATGTGTCTCTTCTCCCGCAGAGACTTTAATTTGAGAGAGAGCTACTCTCTGACTCTCAGCAGCAGCTTCACTATTCAGAATCTCCCGCAGCTAAATTAATGGTAACAGGAATTAATTCAAAATCTCCCGCAACTAAATTAATGGTAACATAGGAATTAAATCAAAATCTCCCACAGAGATCTCCAATTTCTAAAATTTCATTCAAAAACTGGCAGTCTGCAGAATATGGAACATTTTTCCAAGACTCTCTGCAGGAGTTTTTGATTGAATTTTAGAAATTTGAGATCTCTGCGAGAAATCTTTAATTCAGTCAGTGGAATTTACCATGAAATACTGAATACAGTCAGTCTGGCAGTACTACTACGGTGCATCAACCACTGTACTTTTTAAAGTTTTTATCAATGGTCTCAACCCTGTTTGTATTTGGTGCACAAAGTGACAAAATCCCACTGACTTTTTAAAAAAGCTGAAAAAATCCACCATAAATTTCCAGTAATATGGCTGATCCACGGTCCACCAATATTTGCCCAATTTATCCACCAAAAATTATTGGTAACATAAGAATAAATAGCTAAAAATCTACCGACTTTGCCAGAATATTTTTCTAAGGGGAAAAAATTCCACCGACATGTCCGTGGAATTTACCATGAAATACAGACTGGGTCTCAACATAAATGGCTGTTTTGTAGTTTGTTACCATGTTTCAGAGGCTGGAAAATTGTAAGCCAATTTTTTGAGCCAAAATTTCTGAGCCAAGCTAATTTAGCTAATTTTATGATTTTTTGAAGATTTCAAGCCAATAATAACATGGGAACATAGGAATTAATTCAAAATTTTAAGCCTATTAGACATATCTGAGTTTTGATTTTTTGATATCTAAATTCTAAGCTAATGGCCCAATTAATTAGCTTTAACTGGCATACTCTGTAACATAGAATTTAACTACTGAAAATTAATGGTAACATAGGGATATAAAGCTAACTAAAAATTCACTGACTTCGCTAGAATACTATTTTCTAATATGAGAAATTCCACTGATTTTGACCGACAAGTAGGAGGAATTTACCATGAAATAGCTACAGACTGGTGTCCTTTGGTTAGTTAAAACTGAGTTTGTGACACCTATTTTGAGCCCTTCAATTGAAAATGGACCAGTCTGACTAAAGCATTCAGCCATCATGCCATGAACCATCAGTCTCCGGATATTTTAAATTTCTCTCCAAAATGGCCAAAAATCTCAAAATACTCTCAAATAATTACATGTAAACATAGGAATTAAATAGAACAATGTTAACCGGATAATTCAGGAGGCTAATTTCAAGGCCTCAATAGGCACCTGCATGAACTTCACAACTTCACCTATCTTTTGTACACTGGAAAATGGAGAGATATCAATAAAATGGAAATATCTATTTAAAAGACAATGTTATTTTGGATAGAATTTATGGTAATTTAGAAAAATTGTCAGACCATGCCATGTGGGCGTGGCATGGTCTTTTAAGCATTTATAATTATCTACCCATATTAGCTATTTGTATTTCTTATTCATCATTTATAGATTTTCAGATTCATCATGTCTGATAATCAGAGAGAATGGAAAATTCTGTTTGTATGTTTAGGTAAGTGATATAATATAGCTAATAATTAGCTCTATTGGTTTATATCCAATACCATAAAATAAAATATCTTCTTATTCAAAGATTAGTATACTATCTAATAATCATGAAATATCTTACAATGCATTTACCTTTTGATTTTGACTCAATTTTTCAAGAGGATATAGGTGTTGGATAAAATAGCTAGCTAGTGTTAACATGGTTATAAACTTTCACTATGAGATATCTAATAATACTATGAATGTAATGAATACATATTCCTCAGGTAACATTTGTAGGTCACCAATTGCTGAAGCAGTGTTCAAAAGTCTAGCAGAAGAAGCAGGCCTGAACGTCACTGTTGATTCCGCAGGAATAATAGACTATCACGAGGGCAATCCTCCTGATTCCAGAGCTAGAAGGACACTGCAGAAGCATAATGTTCCTGTGAATCACCGTGCTAGACAGGTTGTCAAGGAAGACTTCACCAAATTTGATTACATCTTCGGAAAAGATCAGAATAATATTCAGGATCTGAACAGTTTGAAGCCGGCTAATTCCTCTGCCAAAATAGAACTGTTCGGAAAGTACCACACAGATCCCAAGTTGATTATTAGAGACCCATATTACGTGAGTTGATTATGTCGATTAATTAAATTGGTTTGATTTGTCCTTCAATGCTTTGCAATATTTGAACTTCAAATGATATGTTTTTTTGTTACAAAGCTAAAAGTGAAGTAGTATCAGGAAAAACAGTGAGTTTGATACTTTAAATTTCACATTTCTGCATTAACCTGATAGCTATTTGGTAGCTAATTTAGAAGTTTCAGTAAATATTTAAAGTAGCCAATATAATTATTGCTCGAAAGGGTTTTTTAAACTGGAGTAGCTAATACCACGTAAATTTATGAAGCAGTGGTAAATTCCAAGTGATCGGACGGTTTCATATCTTCGATCATAAAAGGAAAGATATATTTATAGCTAATTTAACATTTTAACTTGAATATTTTGAATAATGAGTTAGAATGAACGAAAATGTGAAACTGTCCGATAACTTAGAACTTTTCCTAACTAGCTAATTAAAATAGTAACTATTTATTTAGTTCTCATTTAAAAAACTCATTCAAGAATAATATTTATGATTCTTATCAATAAAATCAAAAACTTAGCTGTTACCTTCCTATCTATCAGGTTTATTTTTACTACATATTCATGTAAGATTAAATTTCATAGTTTCTTCTAACCATTTATTTATTTTCAGGATTCTGATGAGAAAGGCTTTGAGGTTTGCTACCAACAATGCGTGATCTGCTCAAAGAATTTCATCGAACACCTCAAAAAAGAGACCTAAAGAAACTTAATATGAATTAGCTATGCTTATGTTTTCTTCTAGGTTTTTCTTACAGGATGTTTTTAGATAGATTGGTTAAGTTTTTTTACTTTGTTAAATTTTCTTTATTTCTTAAATAGATTTGTTATACATAAAACATGAGTTTAAATCAGTTTCTTGAGTTTGATTTGTGGTTCTCTATTGAAACTAGAAATGTTCAGGATAACAATACATAATGGCTACCAATTTGTAATCTTGGGGACGACCATAAATAGAAATACTTTTGTGCCATGTTTATAGCTGGTATTGATTGCAATTAGATTTTTGTTCAAATTAATAAACCAAAGATTGCTTCAATCATTGGTTAAAGATTTTAATCATTGCCCTTAATTTTATTCTAGGTTACCTCTTAACACAAATAGTTAGTCAGCAACAGGCCCTTCAGTTCCGAAAAAGACGTTAATTACCAATTAAATAATTTATATTTTCACACCATCCGTGAGTGCAGCCACCGGTGCTTGTATCCCGTTACATTCCTTGGTAAGTGACTGCATTCACAGAGTAGCTTTTCTGCATCCATGAGCATTGTCACCGACGGTGGTAAGTGACTTTGTTCATGGAGCCACTTTCCTCTCTGACTGCTTCTTCCAGTCCCTTGTATTTAATTTCCTTTTGACGTCAGCGATATGGCCTTTGGTTCCGAAGCAGACGTTAAACCCCTACTAAAAAAAAAAAATATTTTCACAGCCATCGTACCTCAGGGGGTGAATGACTTCAGTTCATACACTCATGGGTCTCACAATCCCAGGGTCCTCAGTGAACAATAATAGAAATATTAATAATTATGCAGTAATCAGAATAAATAAATATTTTAGTCAGCTACATTGGAAAATGGAGATCATAAGATAATGGAAATATTTCTACGAGCCTTGAGAGAGATGAATCTTTTCCACGGAGTAATAAAATGAATGTAGCTACAGGGCTATTTTATTTCTAGCTTAATGCCTTCATCATACTTTTATCCAATTGAAATTAGTCCAAAATATAAATATATACTTTCTTTCTTTACTGAAATTTAAGCATAATTCTTATTGAGATATTTTGTTTTGAAAATTTAAAACAAAAGTTCAGCTTTATTAATACAGACTAAATAGTTAATTTGCTATCTAATTTCTTTGAAAGTAGTCTTGTTATATACCCTGGATAAGATGGCCGGTCGCAGTGAAGTTCTGAACCTCTACAAAGTACTGATGAAAGAAGCAAAGAAATTCACTGCCTATAACTTCAGGTGAGATGAACCCAAATATGTCATTGTCATTAGGTATCATAATCTTTAACTCGTATCTATCATTGTATTTGTAAGCGTTTTTGAGTGTCTTAATCTTCAACTTGTATCTATCATTGTATTTGTAAGTGTTTTTGAGTGTCTTAATCTTTAACTTGTATCTATCATTGTATTTGTAAGTGTTTTTGAGTGTCTTAATCTTTAACTTGTATCTATCATTGTATTTGTAAGTGTTTTTGAGTGTCTTAATCTTTAACTTGTATCTATCATTGTATTTGTAAGTGTTTTTGAGTGTCTTTATCTTCAACTTGTATCTATCATTGTATTTGTAAGTGTTTTTGAGTGTCTTAATCTTTAACTTGTATCTATCATTGTATTTGTAAGTGTTTTTGAGTGTCTTAATCTTTAACTTGTATCTATCATTGTATTTGTAAGTGTTTTTGAGTGTCTTAATCTTTAACTTGTATCTATCATTGTATTTGTAAGTGTTTTTGAGTGTCTTAATCTTTAACTTGTATCTATCATTGTATTTGTAAGTGTTTTTGAGTGTCTTAATCTTTAACTTGTATCTATCATTGTATTTGTAAGTGTTTTTGAGTGTCTTAATCTTTAACTTGTATCTATCATTGTATTTGTAAGTGTTTTTGAGTGTCTTAATCTTTAACTTGTATCTATCATTGTATTTGTAAGTGTTTTTGAGTGTCTTAATCTTTAACTTGTATCTATCATTGTATTTGTAAGTGTTTTTGAGTGTCTTAATCTTTAACTTGTATCTATCATTGTATTTGTAAGTGTTTTTGAGTGTCTTAATCTTCAACTTGTATCTATCATTGTATTTGTAAGTGTTTTTGAGTGTCTTAATCTTTAACTTGTATCTATCATTGTATTTGTAAGTGTTTTTGAGTGTCTTAATCTTTAACTTGCATCTATCATTGTATTTGTAAGTGTTTTTGAGTGTCTTAATCTTTAACTTGTATCTATCATTGTATTTGTAAGTGTTTTTGAGTGTCTTTATCTTTAACTTGTATCTATCATTGTATTTGTAAGTGTTTTTGAGTGTCTTAATCTTTAACTTGTATCTATCATTGTATTTGTAAGTGTTTTTGAGTGTCTTAATCTTTAACTTGTATCTATCATTGTATTTGTAAGTGTTTTTGAGTGTCTTAATCTTTAACTTGTATCTATCATTGTATTTGTAAGTGTTTTTGAGTGTCTTAATCTTTAACTTGTATCTATCATTGTATTTGTAAGTGTTTTTGAGTGTCTTAATCTTTAACTTGTATCTATCATAATGGTCATAAGAGTTAATGATAAATGGTTGCTTGAGATTGAACCAAATTGAGATCTGAAAATAATTTTATGATTTATAGATAATTTTGCTAGCTATATAATAGAACTTCTCTAATTTATGTTTGTGAAATTATTTATTTCACAAACATAGTCTATAGTTTATTTCATTTCATGTTAGTCTGGTGAGTATTTTATTATAGTGTATATCCTATTCCTAACATTCCCTCCATATCCCCAGAGAATATATGAAGAGTTTGGTTCCAAAACGCTATAAATCCATTTTGATCAATTTGAGTTAAAATGTGTTTTCTTTACCAAGAAAGTACAAAGATGAAAACCACTATTTTCTGTTTCAATCATTCACATAGCATATTGAGGTTATAATAACATAAACAATTCAAATCCACAATACCGACGAAATACAATATTGATTTAGGTGGAAACTCATTTTTTTCAAAAGTGGCGTTTATCGCGTTTTGGAACCAAACTCTTCATATATTCTAATATTCCCTCCATATCCCCCAGGAATATATCCTAACATTCCCTCCATCTCCCCAGGGAATATACCCTAACATTCCCTCCATATCCCTAGGAATTATATCCTAACATTCCCTCCATATCCCCAGGGAATATGCAGTGAGGCGTATCAGGGCAGGTTTCAGAGAAGGTTCAGCAATCAGCGACTCACAGTTGGTTCAGAAGCAAATAGAAATGGCTAAGGAATCTTTACAGCTTTTACAGAGACAGGTCAGTGTTCCGTAACGTCATTAATTGGCATAGAATGTTTGTTTGTATTTAAATATTCCTAATATTAATCAAAATAAGTAGGTGCTGTCATCGCTAATAGATGAAATTAAAGTTTTTATTATTCATTGTTAGCAGTATGTTTTAGAATTGATTATGTTTTAATACAAACCTTAAAATACATTTAATTATTATTTACTAATTAATTTAAAATTCTAAACCTATATTTAATTTTTAGCCATTTGCAATATCTGATCATTAGTTTTGGAACATATTTTTTCTCTCCATATTAACTATTAAACTAAAGAATTTTCTTTCCTGTTTGGTGGTATTGTATCTAAAACTTGATCTGTTCTATGATTGTTCTGTCTTATATATGAATGTCCCTTTTTATCATATTCCTTGGTGAATGGTTAAACTCTGGAAGTAACTTTTTACATCCATGAGCATTGTAACCGACTGGTGGTAGGTGACTTTGTTCGGGGAAGCTACTTTCCTTTCTGGCTGCTTCTTCCAGTCCCTTTTATTTAATTTCCTTTTGACGTCAGTGATATGGCCTCTTGTTCCAAAGCAGACGTTAAACCTGTAACTAATTAATTATATAAGAATGTATTGTATTATACAGTGGTTGGACAAAATAATTAAATATAGCTAGCTATACTACATTTTTTAGTACTAATATTAAAAATCCGGTTTTACCTGAAATATTGTTTCATTATGCTGGTATATATTGACTGTGAATAAGTTCTTCTTGCTACCCAATTGAATATTTTCCATTAGTTGTAGCTATTCCAAATATATTTGATATTTTGGTAATGTTTGAAACCTAACTGATTTTGAAAAAGGGCAAATTGTTGGTGCATTCATGGCAGGAGCTTCGATCACCAAAACCGCTGTGCTTTTTGGGTGTTTAGACTGATACCATATCGATGATGATGACACAATTTAAAAAAAAAGGGAAAAACCACCAACAATAAGAGTACCTCTTGTCTGGCTTCCAAGCTCAGGAAACCTCGGCTTCCTGACCCACGATCAGGAAACCTCTACTTTTATCTCAAAACCTTTAGAAGCAGATGTTTTTTACTCTTTTTCTGAACTCTTTGCGAATGTATGTGTGGAAACAGCCCGAAGAAGATTTCAAGCAGGGTGGACGCTCTGTAATGGTTGCCAGCCATATCATCGAGTTCTCTTTGTCCAATTGTTGACTTTCATGGTAGGATCAGCAACAAAAATCACCTTAACATTTTGTGCATGTATGTAGTGTGCAAAACTTGGTTTCCTTAAGATAGCTACATCTTCCAAGACGATAATACTCCTATCCACACTGCCCATATCGTCAACAACTTGTATGAAGAACTCGAAACTGAGCTGCAACACATGGAATGACCCACTCAATCTCCGTATCTCAATATTATTGAGCATTTGTGTTGTATACTCCAGCAACATGCCATGAATCGCTACACTGCACCCTTCTGTATGGAGGAGCTAGAGCAGGTTTTGATTGTAAAGTAGCTGAAAATTCCAATGGCAGAAGTCGATAGGCTTTATGATTCTATTCAGAGACGTTTTGAAGGCTAAAGGGTTCAACTCTAAAATTATATAAATTTTTTTTTTCAAATTTAGTATGAATTCCAATTAGCTATAAACTGAATAAATTTCAAGAGTTCTTAAATTGACCATTTTTTTCTTTTCCAGACTACAATCAGCAACTTGTATGCTGGTCAAAATCTCGTCATCGAAGCCTCGAAGTCTTAGATCTTTAGTCAGTCTTGTTATATATTTTGATTAACTTGATTTAGGCACAGTACCATTTCTCTGACAGATTAGCTACTATACTCAATACATAGAGAAGTATATATATATAGAGAGAAGTTCCTGAAGAATGGTATCTAGGCTACTGTTTGTGAAGAATGGTATCTAGGCTACAGTTTGTAAAGTTCTGTACATAATACATATCTTGTAGGTACCTAAGCTTTGATTTTGTGAATCTGACATTTAGTATTATGGTTGTTTGGTTACATTTGTTATTGTTGAATTATTCATATGAATTATTCTTAATATCCACTTTTTGATTACTATTAGTAAGGATTATATCACCTGTAATATGCAATATCTTTACTTTTATATCAAAAAAATAGTTTTTTCAAAATCACAATAAAATTTTCAGCCTCCACACCAAGTTATCCAAAATACATTTTTTGAGGCAATTTTGGTACCAAGTTTCCAGTTATTTTTAGGTTAATAAAATGAGAAAGTGGGTAATATATCTACTCAGGTAAAGAGAATGTAATGCTGATAGTCTAATTGTTTATTAATAAAATGGTTAAATCATTAAACTCTGTTTATTAATCAATTAAGCTGGAAAACAAAATATTTAGTTGCACATCAGATTGAAAATAGAGGGAATGATCATTATATTAACATATTTTAAAGATAAAGAAGACTATTCCATCGTAGGCAACCGAACCCTGTTTGTACTGCAATACAGGGGCTCTATTCCACATGAGGCAATTGATAAGATGGTAAATTTTGTTAAGGGCCGTACACACGTAGGGTTTTTTTCAGTCTTTCCACCAGACTTTTTGCTAAGCTCCTCCTACTTTTCCCACGAGAATGTAAGAAAATTTTTTATTATTGTCAGCTTAGCATAAAGTCTGATGGAAAGACTTAGAAAACCCTATTTGTGTACGGCCCTTTAGTCTGTCTTCCAATTCTCACTCAGAGGTTGAACTAAAACCTTTTTTTTTATTTACAGAAAAGCTATAAAAATTGTAAAATGATTTATTGGAAACTTTTTCCTTATGTTAGTCTCATCTGTCCCGAACTGATGAAATTTGGATGATAGGTTGTTTTGATAATCTTTTTTTAACATTACTTGCAGTTTTAGAGGCTAGGGTTATGTTATTCAACTACGAGGTCTTAGATTTTTGTGTGTGGTAGACTCGTTGGCTTCATTTACTATCACCTCTTCATTTTCCTTGCCTTGCTATATCCATGGGTAAGCAGACTGACTGTGTAGTGTGTAGGTCTCTTATCCATGGATGTCTAAATGAGTTTATTACTTTATGTTGTAGAACTAAAGTCTAGGGTTTTAAAGATTTCAGTACTCTTAGCAACATTTGTACGAAACTCTAATCTGACTCTGAAGAAAGAGATTATACAGTGTACACAAATTTTGTTAACAAACAATGCAGTTTCTGCGTTAGTTTAAGATTTAAATTGTTTCTTGATGTATAAAAACGTTTCTATAATAAGTTTTTCTAAAATTTTATACCTTTACGATATATCTACCTAGTTGACATTCAAAACAAACTGTGTACATTTTTTTCTTCGAATATTAGCATGGTGGAAGTAAAAAGGGTATCGTAGAGTTTTGTACATAAATATCTTTAAAACCATTCCGAAGCAGACGTTAAACCCCTACTAAAATGAAAATAATCTTTAAAACCATATAAAATCAAAAATATGCTACTAAATTTCATGTGGTTTGAGGTGTAATGATTGATGAAAAAGGTCCTCTCCAGGCTCCGGGAAAAAAATGAGTTTATAACAAAATATTATAGAACTAAGGTCTACGATCATTATTCTGCAAACCGCATGCAATTTGGTTCAGTATATATTTTATAATTTGTTTTTAACTTTTTTTAATACTCTGAGAGCAACAATTGAGCGAATCACTAATCTGATGCTCAAGAAGAAGATTGTACACTATTTGTTTTGATTACAAATTTGAATTTTATAAACAAACCATGCGTTTTCGACCTTTATTTAAATTATTTTAGGTATTAATTGTTTTCTAAAGTATATAAACGATTCTATTATAAGTTTATTCAATTTTATACCTTTACACGAATATCAAATGTATTTATTAAACTTAATACCTAGTTGACAATCAAAACAAATGGTTTACATTCATTTTCTTCAGGCTGAAAATTTCTTAAATTAGAAAGTCGGAAGTAAAATAGGTTTTGTTGAGTTTTGATTATAAAAATCTTTAAAAGCATATAAAATTAAAAATATGCTACCAAATTCGATGCTGTTTGCGGCAAAATGATAAGAAACATTAGCCTCATTGAATGAAGCAATAAAAATATTTGCTTGGAGGGGACCTTTAAAGGGTTTCTTCACAGTGGAATAAAATTAATACTCTTGAAAAAAATAAGCTTTTAGATAAAGTGTTATGTAATCCGCCTTATAACTGTAAATCCACCATTGCGGCACATATAACATTTTTCTTTTTTGTGATATATTAAAATAACATTATTTTAATATTGAATTTCACTATATTGGCAATGTTAATTATAATTAACACTATTTCATTGGCATTTCATGGGTGATGTGTGCACTACCCCTCTTGATGTGGGTCAGGAAATAGAAAAATGATTTCCTACGCACTTTATATCAACAATGAGATTATTTATACTAAAATACCTATTTGTTCTAATTAAAAAGTAAATACTGTCAGGTAACTAATAATTAATAGCTATTTACACCTATTTTCAGGGTAGGTTCGTTTGGAGATAATATTCCTAGAAGAGTCATAAAGCACTTGATTATACGTGTTTACTACGCTTTCCAGTCAAGGACAGTAATACTAATACCTAGCTATAGGTATATTCTTTCATAGACTATGACCTATTAAAGTAGGTATCAAATTTAAATGTTTACCACGTTAAATTCTCAATGTCGCGTGATCTGATTAATAGGTTAAATGTTTAAATAGTTATACCTACTTTTTATCTTGAATAGTACTATTACATCGTACTATAGTTTGCCAAGGCCAAAACAGGCGGGCGATTCTAGTACGCAGTTAGTAGCTAAATTGCAGTCGTGGTGAGAGGTTCTAGTGATAAAACTGTCCAATCGTTCCCCTCACTTTTTCTCGGTAAGAATACATAGAGTGTTGGTATAGGTGCACCTGTGCTCTAATATTAACTATGTGCGCATATAGTATAAAATATGTATTGATAAGGTATTCATTTGTAAGAAATAAGGCGGAGTGTTCTCGATCAGCTGATTCTTTTCTATCTCTGGACAAAGAATAAGCATATAACTTCCGGGAACAATGATTTGCCTACTTATTATTTTCATTGACAAGGTCATATATAAGCTCTTAGAAATATTTCTTACATTCTAACATAGTAGGTAGTTCGTACCTACAATCTACCCTTTGTAGGTAGGTACCTAAAAATACCTACCTATGAATTATGATCTCATACAAGGGTAACATTTTCTGTGAATAAATTACCTAACGTCCCTCTGTAGATTATTGTAACGTAATGACAGTGTTCTACGTATCAATTATAGTTAGCTAATTAACGGTAAGCTCCGAATTATCGGTCAGTTCCACATCTTCGGTCATATAAGAAAAAAAATATTATTATAATTTAACAATATAACCAATCCCAGTGAAATAATTATTATATCGTTCTTCCTTATATGTCCGAAGATGTGGAACTGACAGACAATTCGGAACTTATCCTAGCTAAGGTAGGTAGAATTATTATTTCTAATCTATAGGTAGATTAGAGGTAGGTACGTAGGTACTACGTACCTACTTTCAATTAATTACGATTCTACGGTACCTACATCAATGAATGGATAAGATGTGATTACTAATTACGTTTCCATGTTGATAGGATTAATAAATTATAGGTAATGTAATGGAGTGAATTAAATAATTTAATGTTTATTATGAAGTGTTTTATATTTTATTTATTAATGCATATGTTATAAAAGATATCAATACCCCTTAATGTTTAGGTAATTTGTTTTTAGTCTTCTAATGAATTATAAATAATCTATTTTCGTTGTTTCATGTAGTACCTATTGTTTTTAAAATAAAATACTAGTTCTAAAATATTATTTAAATTAAAGAATTTCTTCATCATATAGCTGAAGAAAAAGTATGCAAATTATACATTCCTTGATCGTAAATGTGGAACTGACCAATAACTTGTAATGTACCCCACATTTTCACTGTTTGATGACGTCACTAAGGGTAACCAATGGCAATTTTATTTTCGTGTCATTGACCTTTTCTCCCCTTGATGTGGTAAATTCTAAGTTATCGGACTGTTCCATATTTCCGACCATAAGAGAATTGTATGGTATATTTTTTATATAATCGATAATCTGTAACTGTTCGATAATTTAGAGCTTCCCCTTGTGTCCGATGATTTATAAATATTTTCTGTGTTAGTCAGTCTTTTTCCTCTGTGTCTGCTTCTTCCAGTCCCTTGTACCAGCCTCCCTTTTGACATTGCTGTAAGTGGCTGAGTCAGACCCTAATAACAACATTAGAAGTTACCCATCCGGTAATTTATGGGGGGAAATGTGCATCCGGTGATTAGAGTTTATATTTTAGGCCATAATTTATCATTCGTAATAAATAGGATATGGAATAAATGATTAAATATATCCTATGCTAGATATGACATCCGTTAGTGAGTGCATTTCTACGTCACTGAGTGCATTTCTACGTCACTGAGTGCATTTCTACGTCACTGAGTGCATTTCTACGTCACTGAGTGCATTTTCTACGTCACTGAGTGCATTTTCTACGTCACTGAGTGCATTTTCTACGTCACTGAGTGCATTTTCTACGTCACTGAGTGCATTTCTACGTCACTGAGTGCATTTCTACGTCACTGAGTGCATTTCTACGTCACTGAGTGCATTTTCTACGTCACTGAGTGCATTTCTACGTCACTGAGTGCATTTCTACGTCACTGAGTGCATTTTCTACGTCACTGAGTGCATTTCTACGTCACTGAGTGCATTTTCTACGTCACTGAGTGCATTTTCTACGTCACTGAGTGCATTTTCTACGTCACTGAGTGCATTTTCTACGTCACTGAGTGCATTTTCTACGTCACTGAGTGCATTCTCTACGTCACTGAGTGCATTCTCTACGTCACTGAGTGCATTCTCTACGTCACTGAGTGCATTCTCTACGTCACTGAGTGCATTCTCTACGTCACTGAGTGCATTCTCTACGTCACTGAGTGCATTTCTACGTCACTGAGTGCATTTCTACGTCACTGAGTGCATTTTCTACGTCACTGAGTGCATTTTCTACGTCACTGAGTGCATTTTCTACGTCACTGAGTGCATTTTCTACGTCACTGAGTGCATTTTCTACGTCACTGAGTGCATTTTCTACGTCACTGAGTGCATTTTCTACGTCACTGAGTGCATTTTCTACGTCACTGAGTGCATTTTCTACGTCACTGAGTGCATTCTCTACGTCACTGAGTGCATTCTCTACGTCACTGAGTGCTTTATGACGTCACTGTACAGTGCGCGCGCTGTTCAAGGTCGTCTACCTCAACTGTCGTAGTATTGATCGTAGAAAGTCTACGGCAGTTACTCTCACTTTCTACCACCTGGAAAGAGTGACAGAAATACTGTAGGATAAGTTACGACTAGAGTTGTGACAATATGCTGTATAAATCATAGATCTTAAGAATATCACAGGATATCTTTAATTCAATTCGTTTATAATATTTTCAGGATCTTTGATTTTAAACGCATATCGTCACAACCCTAGTTATGAATTTTAATTCTTATGTTTCTATTTAATTTTCATATGAATTTTTGTCCATTAAATTTAGTATCTTACTAAGAAAAATAAATTTAAATATAATTCACTAACAGTAACCTAATAACTGTTAATATATTACTATTGAAAACCCGTTATATTTAACGGGAAAGTACACTAGTTATTAATATATAGATTTCTTCTTTTATGACCGAAGATGTGGAACTGACCGATAATTCGTAACTTGAATATTGAATGTTAACAAAGTAGTGTTTAAAATCTAAATTATATCGATGAGTAAGAATTCACATTTTATCGTTTTTTTAATTGTTCATGTTAGATTATAATGATAAAAGGGTAAGTTCTAAGTTAACGGACGGTTCCACATTATCAATCATATAATAAAAAAATATAATTAAGTTCTAATTTATATTATATGGTCGGAAATATGGCACCAATCGATATCTCAGAACGTACCCTATTTTAGTATGTATAGTTATCTCAAAACTATTCCTTATCTACCATACAGTTACTTAAAATAATTAATTCAATTAACTGCTTTAAGGGTTATTTCACTAGTAATAACCCTGTAAAATGAACCTTATTGCCTGAAATGTGTTCGGATTGGTGCAAAGGGTTCTGGCTACGACTAGCCACTTTCTCAGAGTTTGTATGCAGGGATAGAAATAGAATAGACTGTTTACTTTGCACTAATAGAGGGGAAATACTTAGGTCATATGATAGCAAATAGGTATTTAAGAATAAAGGTCATATATTATAAATTTTTAACTTTAGAATGTTATTTCAGTGAAAATTGAATCTATTCTATACAACAATAATTGATCCATAATGAATATATATGCAATAATGTTCTAAGATATTAATCATTTATGCTATAATCATGCCTTCTCTAAATATGATTAATTTTCACTGCATTATCAAAACACTATTTTATTTTGGAAATTTGGAAATTTCCGAATTTTCGACCATTGAAGAATAATGTGTATAATACTAATAGCTTTTATTTCAATAATAATCTCATTCATTTCTATATCATGATCGAAAATCAGGAACAGTCCGATAACTCATAATTTACCCTAGCATAGGTTTCTTATAAATATTATTGAAAACAAAGGCCTTTTTATCGGTTTGCTGCTTATCGTTGCTTTAACCGATAAGGTGTGACGTCTCATCGTGCATCTTTGTTTCGTTATTATCTTTATTTCGTTATTATTTATCATCTTTGTTTTCGTTATTATTTATTATCTTCATTTCGTTATTATTTATATCTTATTCGTTATTATTTATTATTTTCATTTCGTTATTATTTATTATCTTTATTTCGTTATTATTTATTATCTTTGTTTCGTTATCTCTAACGTTAGTGACCCCAATAACAAAGTGTCACTTGTTATTTCTTTGACTTTGATGTAACGTATGGAACATAAAAACACTCTGTATATTTTTTTTATAACAACTGTATGCGTAAAATTAAAGTATAAATAATCTCCTATTCTTTTTAATTCAAGAAGTCTTTTTTATTCTTATTCTTTCCATTAATTTTCCTATTTAATAACCAATTCTTCCATTTATTTGGTAGCGTCGCAATTAAATAATTCTGAACGGCCATTTAACAACATGGATGGTATTCAAAAATATGATTATAATTCAATAAAGTTGCAATGAATTCATGAACTTACAAGGATAATGAAACTCATAAATTTATCATTATACTGATCTAACTAAGGCACAAGAAAATTTTAATAGGTAGTTAATTGTAACAACCTTTTAGAAAAAGGTTGTTCTTAAAGTACTCAAATAGGAATTACTTCAATTACAATTAATAATCTACATACAATTACAATAATGATAAGTAGGGGAGGCTTAACTCGGTATACTTAGGAAATCTAAATCCCAAAACCAGAGAGTATTTGCCAAATATCTCCCTAGTAACTCGTAGTTAGGACGACTGGCTACAGGCCTTAGCTTGCCTGACGATTCGGAACTAGGTTCTAACTCTGCTGAAATCCTGACTTGGCTAACTTATGATTTTCTCCCAAGTTGTAAATTCAGCCCACTATATATAATTCTAACCCTCAATTGGTCAACTCAAAGAAGAGTAATTATCTTGATATCGACAATTAGCCAATATACTTTCCGTAGATTTCCAGTCCCTTGTATTTGATTTCTTTTTGACGATAAACCCTGTAATAAATAAATTTAATTTTTTAATATATAGAATATTAAGATTGCCCTTTGATCGTTATAACTTTCATGGTATCTATGATATATTCTTTACTAATCCTATTTTCTGTATCATTTTTCCAGTTTCCACACGATGCCAAAACGTTCAAACCGACCAAACAAAACCAATGAACCGAATGACGCTTCAAATTTAGCCAAACCTGTGAAACCTGAGGAAACTTTCATAACTGCGCGTGACATGAAAAAAACGCTCGCTGACGCCTTGAAAGAACCCAAATCCAAGCGAGACAAGAACAAGAGTAACAAGAAGGTGGTGAGCAGTTTGAAAAGTTCTAAGAGAGTTCTAGGTGAAGTGGATTGCAAAGACCTGACTCAAGAACCTTGCAAGTTAGAGTTTGCTAACGCCGTGCGAAACTGTATAGGTAAACCAGTTGAAAAAAGTGATAAAGCTAGTGGCGTGACCAGGACACAAGTGATGGAGGAGTGTGGAGCGTTAAAAGACAAAATACAAGTGGAAAAGAAGTGCGAGGTCTTAAAAGATAGAACACAAGTGATGGAAAGTGATAAAGACAGAACAGGAGATGTGATGGTTGAGAGTGACGTGCTAGAAGATTTAGAAATAGTGCCAGAGTTTGACGAGGATACCTGGGAGGTGGTAAGTTGCAGCGACTGTTCGCAAGTGGATGAAGATGACCACTTCCACATGGTAGATTCTGAGGACTTGAGTCTGATAGCAGACAGTGAAAAAACTGAAAAGACAGATGTAAATAAGGAGAATGTTCAGAAAACAGACACACAAAGTGAGAAGAGAAAACCTGACGTGAAGAGAAAGACCATCGTGATGCGCAAGTACGTCGGTGGGGAGGAGTTCCGGAAAAACCTTTCGTCTCTGGGTTTAGACTACTCTACCAAAATGATAAAAGAGGTAAGGAAACTATTTAAACTTTAGGGAAATATTATTACTCGTACATATATATGAGCACTTCTATAACTATTAATCTGTGGGCATCTCACTGGAGACGTAACTAGTTTATCGTATGTACGTAACTTTATTTTTGTTGATGCCCTAACGTCGTACACACCAACAAACACCTGCTTCTCAAGCAGCTGTTTTGTAGCTAGTTGCAGCTAACAAAGAAATATTAAAGATAATATAATATCTGCTCCCATTAGTAATATTGTTATCAGGTACATTCTCTAACTAATTGCTATCAAATATCACAAAGAAAGTAGGTTGGGTACTCAATAGTTTGTTTTATGTTCTATTTTTGGAAGTAGCTACACTCTAGTGACCTAGAGATTGAAAATCAATGAATAGTAAGGCATGTTCGGAGTTATCGGACGGTTTCACTCTTAGAATATATAGAAAAATAAATATATACTTTATCGTATAGAAAAATATATACTATATCGTATAGAAAAATATATAGCTACTTTGAATTTTTAAAGCGATACTGAATTATTTCAAGTTAGTATAATCTCGAACTGAAGCTAAATATCTGCCTGAATTTTGCATCTCCTGATAATCATGTTACAATAAAAGGTTTACTTATGAGTAGCTAGAAAGTAGTTGTCCGGGGACCGAAAATTGAGCCCAAAAGAAATTGGGACAGCAGACACAATAAAAATTTGATTACTTTTGTTACTATACTACAGTACAGTGGTCTTCAATTAACTTAATGCCATAAATAAAGTGTGATATAAACCGACTCTGCTAAAATCCGTAGAATTTAGATTTTGTTTTTGTTAAAAAAGTAAGAGGGAATAGCTACATAATATGTAACTTTTATATAATGCTTTGTTAAATTTTATTTCTTGTTCGATTTAACATTGATTTCAAATCAGTTTTAGTAGAATTAAATAGTTTTACAAATTTGAATTTGTCTATTCTATGTGGGGTTATTTAATAGGTAACAAAGAAATAAACACTAATTAAGTAACATTTCACTATTATGCATACATTTTCTTTCATACGAAATGTTACTCCGGGGTTTAGTAGAGTCCGTTTATAGCAAACACAAAGGGATTATCTTGTAGGAAGACCATTGCTACTGCAATAACAAAGTAACACGTCTTTATTGAGTCTGCTGTCATAATTTTTTCTGGGCTCAACGGTCTTGGGGCTCAAAGGTCCTGGGTTTAATTTTATTGGGGCTCAATTGTCCTGGGTTTAATTTTATTGGGGTTCAAATGTCCTGGGTTTAATTTTATTGGGGCTAAAATGTCCTGGGTTTAATTTTATCGGGGCTCAATTGTCCTGGGTTTAATTTTATTGGGGTTCAAATGTCCTGGGTTTAATTTTATTGGGGCTAAAATGTCCTGGGTTTAATTTTATCGGGGCTCAATTGTCCTGGGTTTGATTTTATCGGGGCTCAATTGTCCTGGGTTTAATTTTATTGGGGCTCAATTGTCCTGGGCTTTATTTTATTGGGGCTCAATTGTCCTGGGTTTAATTTTATTGGGGCTCAATTGTCCTGGGTTTAATTTTATTGGGGCTCAATTGTCCTGGGTTTAATTTTATCGGGGCTCAATTGTCCTGGTTTTAATTTTATCGGGGCTCAATTGTCCTGGGTTTTATTTTATCGGGGCTCAATTGTCCTGGGTTTTATTTTATCGGGGCTCAATTGTCCTGGGTTTTATTTTATCGGGGCTCAATTGTCCTGGGTTTGATTTTATCAGGGCTCAACTGTCCTGGGTTTAATTTTATTGGGGTTAAATTGTCCTGGGCTCAGTTGTCTTGGGGCCAAACTGTCAGGTCACATGTGACCCTCTTTTCTTCACCTCCAGGTTAGTGTGTCATTAGAACACGCTATCGAATTGCACTGAAAACATCAGCTGATAGCTCTAATTTGAAATTAGATATATTATAATGTATTGAAATTAGTACAATGATCTGGAGTTTGAATTGATAGTATAATTAGCTTTCACCTGACTTCAATTTACCTAAGGTTTCATTGTTTAGATAGAATATAGTTTTATATTTAACTTTTTTATTTCAGGAGAAGGTCGAGGGCTGGTGTGGTCGATTTAAAGACAGTTACGTAAGTAATTATTCTTAAATGGAATTAATGCACTATACAGGGTGGCGCAAAAAAAAGGAAACCCATTTTCAAATGAGTTTATTTTAAAAACTATTAAATGTAACAAAATTCTAAAAACACAATTTTATTTGTACGGTTTTTCTGCATCTTTCATGGGAATCTGTTAAACTTACAACTAAAATTAAGCATCCTGCAGCGAAGTGAAAAAATATAAATAAAAAGGGATTGCGCGAGGACGAAAAATACAAAAAGACTTTATAATAGGTATAATTATTTATTCATGGTGTAAATAAAAATTAAATTTTTTTATCATCCGATTGACGTTTTGTTTATTAACTCTTTCATTCATGGAAATACATCTTCATCACCAATCACGATGTCTTCTCCAAAACGAGCATATCTTTGCAGAAACCATCTTGAAAAATTTAGACGGTTGTGCGGTAAATCAGTTCTAAGAGCTCGAGCCTTACATGCTTCTTGAAAGGATGATACTTCACATCGTGTTTAACAATTCGTTGAAATGTGTCTTCAGTGATGTCTAATCCATTCATTCTGATTGGTAATTTTGGATTCTCAATAATTTGTTCATGAATAAGATTAATGTTTTCATGTGTTCGTTCTGTTCTCCTGCGACCTAATCGTTTTTTGTTCAAAATGAAGATGTTTCTTCTGTTTTGAACTTATTAATACAAGTCAATATGGTTTTATAGTTGGTGAAAATCTTTCCTGAAAGCTATGTTCAAAATGAGGTTGAACCTGTTAAAAGCTTTCAGTGATTAAATAACATGTGACATTTTCGTAAATTTCATTCTCGCGCAAGCCATTTTTACTTGCCCTTTTTTTAATTCGCTACAGGATGTTCAATTTTCGTTGTAACTTCAACAGATTTTAACGATAGATACAGAAAAAATAAAGGAATGAAGCGATGTTTTTAGAAAATTTCTAGCTTTAACAGTTTGTAAAATAAACTAATTTGAAAATGGGTTTCCTTTTTTTTGCGCCACCCTGTATATTGAACTTTTAAAAATGTAAACAATTATGGTTGAAGAATTTGAAAAATAAAAAAATAGTTAAATTTGAAAATATTATTTTGTAAGAAATATTTGAAAATATGAAAAATTGAAATCAATATGAAGATATAATATATAATATTCTACTATACCTACCAATTATCTTTATTTGATGATTTTAATTAACTTATTAGATATCATACCTCATTTACCTAAAATATATAATGTACAATCATAATAAACTGCAATTTAATTAAATACTAACTGTACATCAACATGTGCAATAAAAACATATACATTAGGTTAAGCTCTGATTTATCGCACAGTTCCACCTTTTTGGTCATATACAAGCATACATTAGCTAATTATTATTAAACTCTATTCAGCGCTAGAATAATGAACGAGTCTCGTCAGCCCATTCCGTCGGAACATAGATTCATACTTTAAAAATTTAACGCGAGTTGGTGAAACTTCGTGACTTTCATTGTCTAAGACGCATTCATTTCGAAATGTTTATTTTGATATTTATTTAGGTTCCAATATAATAATATAAGGTTCCCGATAATAATAAACTAGTTATTATTATCACACTTAGCTAGGATACTAGCAACATCACTTATAGGAATACTAGTTATTTTTTGGTGAGAATCAAAATATTTTACTAGTGACGCAAATTTCACGTGACGGCGCTTTTATTTTACCCTGTTTCCAGAGTCTCGCCATGATATAAAATTAAAGAAAAACGTGTTACAGTATTTTCACTGGTATTTATACGATAAATAAATACGTCATAGTCACTTAAAGTCACGGAGTTTCAGTAATTCTAGTCAATTAGCTAGTTTTAAATCAACTAGTTACAGTAGCTAACTCTAGTCAATTACCTAGATTTTAAATCAACTAGTTACAGTAGCTAATTCAAGTCCATTATAGCCTCGCGGGCCCGTTTGGCGTTTACGGGTTACATTATTTTTTTCATATATGACCGAAAATGTGGAACTGACCGATAACTGATCACTTACCCTGAAGATTCATCTTTTCATCTATTACACTTTTTGTTATGTAATAAAATGTGTTAAGTGACATGTTTCTTTCTCAGGTTGAAGTAGAGGCCATGAACAAGTTTGGGGTAACGATGACTGCCGTTAAAGTGAAGAGTGAATCTGCCTCTAAAGCTCTTACCTGCCTCCAAACTCTTGCTAAAGAGGCCGGTGAGTGGGGGTAGAGGCTAGAGGGGATAAAGAGGCTAGAGGGGATAAAGAGGCTAGAGGGGATAAAGAGGCTAGAGGGGATAAAGAGGCTAGAGGGGATAAAGAGGCTAGAGGGGATAAAGAGGCTAGAGGGGATAAAGAGGCTAGAGGGGATAAAGAGGCTAGAGGGGATAAAGAGGCTAGAGGGGATAAAGAGGCTAGAGGGGATAAAGAGGCTAGAGGGGATAAAGAGGGTAGAGGGGATAAAGAGGGTAGAGGGGATAAAGAGGGTAGAGGGGATAAAGAGGGTAGAGGGGATAAAGAGGGTAGAGGGGATAAAGAGGGTAGAGGGGATAAAGAGGCTAGAGGGGATAAAGAGGCTAGAGGGATAAAGAGGCTAGAGGGATAAAGAGGCTAGAGGGGATAAAGAGGGTAGAGGGGATAAAGAGGCTAGAGGGGATAAAGAGGCTAGAGGGGATAAAGAGGGTAGAGGGGATAAAGAGGGTAGAGGGGATAAAGAGGGTAGAGGGATAAAGAGGCTAGAGGGATAAAGAGGCTAGAGGGGATAAAGAGGGTAGAGGGGATAAAGAGGCTAGAGGGGATAAAGAGGCTAGAGGGGATAAAGAGGCTAGAGGGGATAAAGAGGGTAGAGGGGATAAAGAGGGTAGAGGGATAAAGAGGGTAGAGGGATAAAGAGGGTAGAGGGGATAAAGAGGCTAGAGGGGATAAAGAGGCTAGAGGGGATACAGAGGCTAGAGGGGATACAGAGGCTAGAGGGGATACAGAGGCTAGAGGGGATAAAGAGGCTAGAGGGGATAAAGAGGCTAGAGGGGATAAAGAGGCTAGAGGGGATAAAGAGGCTAGAGGGATAAAGAGGCTAGAGGGATAAAGAGGCTAGAGGGGATAAAGAGGCTAGAGGGGATAAAGAGGCTAGAGGGGATAAAGAGGCTAGAGGGGATAAAGAGGCTAGAGGGGATAAAGAGGCTAGAGGGGATAAAGAGGCTAGAGGGGATAAAGAGGCTAGAGGGGATAAAGAGGCTAGAGGGGATAAAGAGGCTAGAGGGGATAAAGAGGCTAGAGGGGATAAAGAGGCTAGAGGGGATAAAGAGGCTAGAGGGGATAAAGAGGCTAGAGGGGATAAAGAGGCTAGAGGGGATAAAGAGGCTAGAGGGGATAAAGAGGCTAGAGGGGATAAAGAGGCTAGAGGGGATAAAGAGGCTAGAGGGGATAAAGAGGCTAGAGGGGATAAAGAGGCTAGAGGGGATAAAGAGGCTAGAGGGGATAAAGAGGCTAGAGGGGATAAAGAGGCTAGAGGGGATAAAGAGGCTAGAGGGGATAAAGAGGCTAGAGGGGATAAAGAGGCTAGAGGGGATAAAGAGGCTAGAGGGGATAAAGAGGCTAGAGGGGATAAAGAGGCTAGAGGGGATAAAGAGGCTAGAGGGGATAAAGAGGCTAGAGGGGATAAAGAGGCTAGAGGGGATAAAGAGGCTAGAGGGGATAAAGAGGCTAGAGGGGATAAAGAGGCTAGAGGGGATAAAGAGGCTAGAGGGGATAAAGAGGCTAGAGGGGATAAAGAGGGTAGAGGGGATAAAGAGGGTAGAGGGGATAAAGAGGGTAGAGGGGATAAAGAGGGTAGAGGGGATAAAGAGGGTAGAGGGGATAAAGAGGCTAGAGGGGATAAAGAGGCTAGAGGGGATAAAGAGGCTAGAGGGGATAAAGAGGCTAGAGGGGATAAAGAGGCTAGAGGGGATAAAGAGGCTAGAGGGGATAAAGAGGCTAGAGGGGATAAAGAGGCTAGAGGGGATAAAGAGGCTAGAGGGGATAAAGAGGCTAGAGGGGATAAAGAGGCTAGAGGGGATAAAGAGGCTAGAGGGGATAAAGAGGCTAGAGGGGATAAAGAGGCTAGAGGGGATAAAGAGGCTAGAGGGGATAAAGAGGCTAGAGGGGATAAAGAGGCTAGAGGGGATAAAGAGGCTAGAGGGGATAGAGAGGCTAGAGGGGATAGAGAGGCTAGAGGGGATAGAGAGGCTAGAGGGGATAGAGAGGCTAGAGGGGATAGAGAGGCTAGAGGGGATAGAGAGGCTAGAGGGGATAGAGAGGCTAGAGGGGATAGAGAGGCTAGAGGGGATAGAGAGGCTAGAGGGGATAGAGAGGCTAGAGGGGATAGAGAGGCTAGAGGGGATAGAGAGGCTAGAGGGGATAGAGAGGCTAGAGGGGATAGAGAGGCTAGAGGGGATAGAGAGGCTAGAGGGGATAGAGAGGCTAGAGGGGATAGAGAGGCTAGAGGGGATAGAGAGGCTAGAGGGGATAGAGAGGCTAGAGGGGATAGAGGGGATAGAGAGGCTAGAGGGGATAGAGAGGCTAGAGGGGATAGAGAGGCTAGAGGGGATAGAGAGGCTAGAGGGGATAGAGAGGCTAGAGGGGATAGAGAGGCTAGAGGGGATAGAGAGGCTAGAGGGGATAGAGAGGCTAGAGGGGATAGAGAGGCTAGAGGGGATAGAGAGGCTAGAGGGGATAGAGAGGCTAGAGGGGATAGAGAGGCTAGAGGGGATAGAGAGGCTAGAGGGGATAGAGAGGCTAGAGGGGATAAAGAGGCTAGAGGGGATAAAGAGGCTAGAGGGGATAAAGAGGCTAGAGGGGATAAAGAGGCTAGAGGGGATAAAGAGGCTAGAGGGGATAAAGAGGCTAGAGGGGATAAAGAGGCTAGAGGGGATAAAGAGGCTAGAGGGGATAAAGAGGCTAGAGGGGATAAAGAGGCTAGAGGGGATAAAGAGGCTAGAGGGGATAAAGAGGCTAGAGGGGATAAAGAGGCTAGAGGGGATAAAGAGGCTAGAGGGATAAAGAGGGTAGAGGGGATAAAGAGGGTAGAGGGGATAAAGAGGGTAGAGGGGATAAAGAGGCTAGAGGGATAAAGAGGCTAGAGGGATAAAGAGGCTAGAGGGGATAAAGAGGCTAGAGGGGATAAAGAGGCTAGAGGGGATAAAGAGGCTAGAGGGGATAAAGAGGCTAGAGGGGATAAAGAGGCTAGAGGGGATACAGAGGCTAGAGGGGATACAGAGGCTAGAGGGGATACAGAGGCTAGAGGGGATACAGAGGCTAGAGGGGATACAGAGGCTAGAGGGGATACAGAGGCTAGAGGGGATACAGAGGCTAGAGGGGATACAGAGGCTAGAGGGGATACAGAGGCTAGAGGGATAAAGAGGCTAGAGGGGATAAAGAGGCTAGAGGGGATAAAGAGGCTAGAGGGGATAAAGAGGCTAGAGGGGATAAAGAGGCTAGAGGGGATAAAGAGGCTAGAGGGGATAAAGAGGCTAGAGGGGATAAAGAGGCTAGAGGGGATAAAGAGGCTAGAGGGGATAAAGAGGCTAGAGGGGATAAAGAGGCTAGAGGGGATAAAGAGGCTAGAGGGGATAAAGAGGCTAGAGGGGATAAAGAGGCTAGAGGGGATAAAGAGGCTAGAGGGGATAAAGAGGCTAGAGGGGATAAAGAGGCTAGAGGGGATAAAGAGGCTAGAGGGGATAAAGAGGCTAGAGGGGATAAAGAGGCTAGAGGGGATAAAGAGGCTAGAGGGGATAAAGAGGCTAGAGGGGATAAAGAGGCTAGAGGGGATAAAGAGGCTAGAGGGGATAAAGAGGCTAGAGGGGATAAAGAGGCTAGAGGGGATAAAGAGGCTAGAGGGGATAAAGAGGCTAGAGGGGATAAAGAGGCTAGAGGGGATAAAGAGGCTAGAGGGGATAAAGAGGCTAGAGGGGATAAAGAGGCTAGAGGGGATAAAGAGGCTAGAGGGGATAAAGAGGCTAGAGGGGATAAAGAGGCTAGAGGGGATAAAGAGGCTAGAGGGGATAAAGAGGCTAGAGGGGATAAAGAGGCTAGAGGGGATAAAGAGGCTAGAGGGGATAAAGAGGCTAGAGGGGATAAAGAGGCTAGAGGGGATAAAGAGGCTAGAGGGGATAAAGAGGCTAGAGGGGATAAAGAGGCTAGAGGGGATAAAGAGGCTAGAGGGGATAAAGAGGCTAGAGGGGATAAAGAGGCTAGAGGGGATAAAGAGGCTAGAGGGGATAAAGAGGCTAGAGGGGATAAAGAGGCTAGAGGGGATAAAGAGGCTAGAGGGGATAAAGAGGCTAGAGGGGATAAAGAGGCTAGAGGGGATAAAGAGGCTAGAGGGGATAAAGAGGCTAGAGGGGATAAAGAGGCTAGAGGGGATAAAGAGGCTAGAGGGGATAAAGAGGCTAGAGGGGATAAAGAGGCTAGAGGGGATAAAGAGGCTAGAGGGGATAAAGAGGCTAGAGGGGATAAAGAGGCTAGAGGGGATAAAGAGGCTAGAGGGGATAAAGAGGCTAGAGGGGATAAAGAGGCTAGAGGGGATAAAGAGGCTAGAGGGGATAAAGAGGCTAGAGGGGATAAAGAGGCTAGAGGGGATAAAGAGGCTAGAGGGGATAAAGAGGCTAGAGGGGATAAAGAGGCTAGAGGGGATAAAGAGGCTAGAGGGGATAAAGAGGCTAGAGGGGATAAAGAGGCTAGAGGGGATAAAGAGGCTAGAGGGGATAAAGAGGCTAGAGGGGATAAAGAGGCTAGAGGGGATAAAGAGGCTAGAGGGGATAAAGAGGCTAGAGGGGATAAAGAGGCTAGAGGGGATAAAGAGGCTAGAGGGGATAAAGAGGCTAGAGGGGATAGAGAGGCTAGAGGGGATAGAGAGGCTAGAGGGGATAGAGAGGCTAGAGGGGATAGAGAGGCTAGAGGGGATAGAGAGGCTAGAGGGGATAGAGAGGCTAGAGGGGATAGAGAGGCTAGAGGGGATAGAGAGGCTAGAGGGGATAGAGAGGCTAGAGGGGATAGAGAGGCTAGAGGGGATAGAGAGGCTAGAGGGGATAGAGAGGCTAGAGGGGATAGAGAGGCTAGAGGGGATAGAGAGGCTAGAGGGGATAGAGAGGCTAGAGGGGATAGAGAGGCTAGAGGGGATAGAGAGGCTAGAGGGGATAGAGAGGCTAGAGGGGATAGAGAGGCTAGAGGGGATAGAGAGGCTAGAGGGGATAGAGAGGCTAGAGGGGATAGAGAGGCTAGAGGGGATAGAGAGGCTAGAGGGGATAGAGAGGCTAGAGGGGATAGAGAGGCTAGAGGGGATAGAGAGGCTAGAGGGGATAGAGAGGCTAGAGGGGATAGAGAGGCTAGAGGGGATAGAGAGGCTAGAGGGGATAGAGAGGCTAGAGGGGATAGAGAGGCTAGAGGGGATAGAGAGGCTAGAGGGGATAGAGAGGCTAGAGGGGATAGAGAGGCTAGAGGGGATAGAGAGGCTAGAGGGGATAGAGAGGCTAGAGGGGATAGAGAGGCTAGAGGGGATAGAGAGGCTAGAGGGGATAGAGAGGCTAGAGGGGATAGAGAGGCTAGAGGGGATAGAGAGGCTAGAGGGGATAGAGAGGCTAGAGGGGATAGAGAGGCTAGAGGGGATAGAGAGGCTAGAGGGGATAGAGAGGCTAGAGGGGATAGAGAGGCTAGAGGGGATAGAGAGGCTAGAGGGGATAGAGAGGCTAGAGGGGATAGAGAGGCTAGAGGGGATAGAGAGGCTAGAGGGGATAGAGAGGCTAGAGGGGATAGAGAGGCTAGAGGGGATAGAGAGGCTAGAGGGGATAGAGAGGCTAGAGGGGATAGAGAGGCTAGAGGGGATAGAGAGGCTAGAGGGGATAGAGAGGCTAGAGGGGATAGAGAGGCTAGAGGGGATAGAGAGGCTAGAGGGGATAGAGAGGCTAGAGGGGATAAAGAGGGTAAAAAATTAATATTTGGACCAATTTCTGATTATTGTGCCTTGGAAATTTTGTTTCCTCTGCCAAATTTGACAATAATAATTTCTGGAAGCTAGTAGCCATTGATTTTGTTATTCCTAACCAGTTCTTTATTTTTTTTGTAAGTCTCCATTTCAGTTTAATTTTGTAACTTCTTGAATATTTGACACTAATTAGCTACGTTTAAAAGTTTACGAAATTCCTGGTAGAGCCTAATTTTAATGTGACTGAGAGGTGAATTATATCCTAATTTAGATGTTCACTGACTTATCTTTCTTCTTTTCAGATCTTCGGTCCATAGACCAGACCTTCATGAAGGAGAGAATCAGCAAAATAGCCTCCTAGTTAGTCTACATGTTAGGGCTGTGTACTTTAGGGTTTTTAATGTATTTAGGGGCTTTTAATGTACTTTGGGGTTTTTAATGTATTTAGGGGCTTTTAATGTACTTTGGGGCTTTTAATGTATTTAGGGGCTTTTAATATACTTCGGGTTTTTTAATGTATTTAGGGGCTTTTAATGTACTTTGGGGCTTTTAATGTACTTGGGGCTTTTAATGTACTTTCGGTTTTCAATGTATTTCGGGGCTTTTAATTTACTTTAGGGTTTTTTAATGTATTTCGGGGCTTTTAATGTACTTTGGGTTTTTTTAATGTATTTCGGGGCTTTTAATGTACTTTGGGGTTTTTTAATGTATTTCGGGGCTTTTAATGTACTTTGGGGTTTTTTAATGTATTTCGGGGCTTTTAATTTATTTAGGGGTTTTTAATGTATTTAGGGGCTTTTCATGTACTTTGGGTTTTTTAATGTATTTAGGGGCTTTTAATGTACTTTGGGGTTTGTAATGTATTTAGGGGCTTTTAATAATGTACTTTGGGTTTTTTAATGTACTTCGGGGTTTTTAATGTATTTAGGGGCTTTTAATGTACTTTGGGTTTTTAATGTATTTAGGGGCTTTTTAATGTACTTTGGGGGCTTTTTAATGTACTTTGGGGGCTTTTTAATGTACTTTGAAGCTTTGAATGCACCTAGAACACGCTGTGATTTTCTGTACCATATTCTGGTTAAGTCCTATTCACACGAAGCAACTTCTACTGAAGCTGAGGCAACTGTTGCAGAATTGTGACCGTACCTCCTGTTGCAAGGTTAGACTCGTGTTTAAAACAGTTTCAGAAACGCGAAACACTGTTTTGAAACTCCTTCTATCTCGACCAGTGCTTGGCACAGTGTTTTCAAATTGGTTACTTTTTGTAGGTACTGATTGTGTTCACATAACCAAGTAGCTACAGTAATGAAGGACACTCTAGTAATGAAGGACCTGAGTTATGATAGATATTATATTATAGAAAACGATATGTGAAATTTTTTGTTCTAGTTATCCCTCAAAAGCCATAGTTTTCTAAGATTTTTATCATAGAAAACTACCAAGTGTCTCAGAGTTATGAAGTAACCAGTCCTATCGATAGCTACACAGTATGGACGCTCTCTTGGATATGTTTCAATATACTGCAACTCCGTGTAACTAAAATGCGAAACGTTTAACTCAGAATGTTGCTCCGTGTAGATTGGACTATAGAACATGTTATGAAGTTCTATTTGTTAAAACTGTGTAGCCAGTGACTTGTATGAAAATTATAGTGTTTTCTAGGCTTGAGAAATAATTTCCTATTTAATTTAAGCTTTTCTCTTCAATATTTTATGTCTTCTATTTTCTGTTTATATTTTCAATCCTTTTTATTTATTTGAAGATATCTCCCATTGTATTTAATACTTATTTATTTTATTAGGTAGTAGAGTTGTCTCTAAATTTTTATCTTTCAAGAACTTTTGTTAGGTTTTTGATGCAAACTTGAAATTGTTTTAACCCTTCACTGTATACTTTATGGCAATGAATGGTTGTTTTGACCCTTCACTGTATACTTTATGGCAATGAGTGGTTGTTTTGACCCTTCACTGTGTACTTTATGGCAATGAGTGGTTGTTTTGACCCTTCACTGTATACTTTATGGCAATGAATGGTTGTTTTGACCCTTCACTGTATACTTTATGGCAATGAGTGGTTGTTTTGACCCTTCACTGTGTACTTTATGGCAATGAGTGGTTGTTTTGACCCTTCACTGTGTACTTTATGGCAATGAGTGGTTGTTTTGACCCTTCACTGTTACTTTATGGCAATGAGTGGTTGTTTTGACCCTTCACTGTGTACTTTATGGCAATGAGTGGTTGTTTTGACCCTTCACTGTTACTTTATGGCAATGAGTGGTTGTTTTGACCCTTCACTGTTACTTTATGGCAATGAGTGGTTGTTTTGACCCTTCACTGTGTACTTTATGGCAATGAATGGTTGTTATAACCCTTCACTGTATATTTTATGGCAATGAATGGTTGTTTTGATCCTTCACTGTATATTTTATGGCAATGAATGGTTGTTTTGACCCTTCACTGTATACTTTATGGCAATGAATGGTTGTTTTGACCCTTCACTGTATACTTTATGGCAATGAATGGTTGTTTTGACCCTTCACTGTATATTTTACGGCAATGAGTGGTTGTTTTGACCCTTCACTGCGCATTTAGTAACAACTGTTGGTTGTTTTAACCATTTCATTAATTAAGTCTTAAATTGATCATATTTCGCTAGAGGGTTGAATAGTTATTTATTTGCATCAAATAATTACCCCTGTATATAATCCTTGTGTGTAAAATATAAATAAATTTAATTTATCACTAGGGTTAAGTCTTGTAAATATATTTAAATGAAATGCAGTAAATACATAAAGTTAAGAATAAGCTAAGGGTGAATAAATAGCCAATTAGGGTAAGGTCTGAATTATCGGACAGTTACACATCTTCGATTTACGTAATTTATTAACTGATCCATATATTTGGAACTGTCCGGTAACTTGGTACTCACCCTATTTCAGCCATAACTAATCAGTATAATTAATAAACTACCTACAGTAAGCACATTTTGGTTATATTTTCTGCACTAGTAGTTACAGTCTGTAAAATAATACTTATTTAAATTTCCTAAGAATAATTGGCTTTCCACTAGTTCATAAAATTATGCAATAATTAACTAATAAAATTATGAAGGAAATGAAAAATTCAAGAGTTTTATTACATTATTTTTAAGAATTAATACATTTTTCATTGTCAATTTTCATCCAATTTATTATCACTTTAAGTGTCAATAGAAAAATAAAGTAATTAATTAGATTAAAAATTATAGTCACTGGTTGTTATTCACCAATTACCATTCACTCCCCAATTACCGACCGCCACAACACTATTAACATGTTATGTACGGTAACTAGGGTTTGCACAGTAATTGGCAAAAGGTCTAAGAATAGATAAGTACAAAAATAAGTCGAAGAAAAAGATTTAAAAACATGAAAAAGACAGAATATTTTCAGGGTAAGACCTCTTATCTAATTTAATTCGTATCCAGGATACAAGAATGTATCATGGATACTGATTAAACCAAGAACTAACCCTGAATATATAAGATACAGTAGAAAATTGATGTAGAGATTTACCTTCTAATTTAAATATTAGAAAATCCCCCAATTTTTGCCCGTTAAATCAATACTTTACGCGACATTTACTTAGGATCTAGTTAATATTTTTTTGACATTTTCTCTGTTATGAGAACCACGCTAAATGCAAGTACATAATTTTCAATAACCTGACCACAGTTAACTACCACAGAAACCACCAAACCGATAACCTTACAAATGACTAAAACCGTTACCGATAATAACCATCGGTAAAATTGCCGCTAGGAAGTGACGTTAGAATTTAATGGAAGAAAAAGTAAGTTAATTTAGACGTCACATCAAATGCAACCTTTAAGGTTTCTTGTCTGATTACAATAAATACTAATTCGTAGATAAAATGGCAGAAAATTGAGAAATGGTGGCTAGGTACTCAACATAAGCCCCGCCCACAATTTCTCAAAATCTGTTTACTGGTTTTCCACTCACGTGAAATTAAGACTAAGAAAATGTACGAGCCATGAAGGTGATCACAAATTAATTGGATTTTTTGTTGTATGCCCCGCCCCCAGTGATGACGTCATGAGTATCCAGGCTCGCCATTGGTGGGTTGAGAAGCGCTCATTGCACTAGATTTACAGAGCAGTTAGGAAGCCTTTTCCTGAGCTATAACTGTGAAAGGAAAGAAAAGTTATTCAAAATTTGACATCATTGATGAGGGGAACTAAAATTGAAGGGTAAAAGATCTCTTAACATTTGTTAGTAAAGGTCTAAAGCCCAATTACACGTCAGCTTCCTGCGGCCCATTTGAACTGCGGCGCCGTAGAGAAAATCTGGCCACGTAGCGGTTTCGTCCGGACGGATACTTGCATTGAATGCCTTTCTGCGAAACCATTGATTAGAAAGAGTCTCTTGTAGTGACGATTCACGGCGACTGTTACGGAACCGGTTGGTGTAAAGCTGCCATTGCTTATTATGACCCAATAGTAAAAAATCAACTGTCAGACTTTTTGCGTCCGGACAAAACCGGTGAGTGTGAAAGAGGCCACCCCGTATTTGAATGGCTGGAGGCAATTGGGCCAGTCTCTACTGTTTGTGTGAGGAAATGTATTCTCTTTTCGACGATAATCTAATTCTGATTCCTCTATTAAAGTTCCTTAGAGTGGTCTGCTGAGACCCTATGAACCAGTGGTCCGTCCAGTGGTAGGTTCACAGCAAACCCTCATGATTCTTGATATTTTCGACTATTTTCAGTAGTTAAATAGTTTCCTTTTATTACCAAAATGTCGTTCCATTGCAGTTTATATTCATTTTAAGAAAAAGATTGATGTAAAGGTTAGATTGTATACGAATATAATGACGTTATAAATGAATATGAAAGGTGATTCGTTGACTTTTCATCAGTAATTTACAGTTCAGGTTCGTGAGAATGAGAATCTGGGAACCACTGCTCTATAACTTACTTCTACTAATATTTTGAATTTGTTTGAAATAGCTACAATCTGTTCTACGGCAAAATTTAGTCTGGGCGAATGTTAATCCGGTCGGCCGCGGGTTACCGTGATACGGCGGATTTGTTATTTTACGCTCCGGTTTGGACGTACTCTAGCACCGTAGGCCAAGATTGGCCGTAGAAACCCGGAATGTGTAATTGGGGCTGAAGAGGATAGATCTTTTATCAGATATTTTAAATATACCTTTAGCTACCAAATATTTTAAATTCTTAACCTGAATAAAATATATAAAAGGGGCAGTAAACCTTCAGGAACTAATGATGACTAGTCCGTTTCATGTCTAGACCCTAACCTTCTTTAGTTGGCAGTGGGTTCTTAACTTGAGTTTCAGTTTTCTTGAGAGCTTTGGAGTCGAACCCTTCGATGCCTGAGAGCAAAGCTTGGGCACCTTTCTCAGCTGCAATATCTGAAGAAAAAGAACGAGTTACTCGATGTGGGAATATACTTCCCAAGTAACAACATCTAGATAGAAAAAAAGTCAGTTTTTGAAGAGAATTTCTCAAATCTGACCAAAAATATAAAGCCCTCCCATTTGAAATTAAAATTAAGGAGTGAAATTACAGGTGAAGTCTAGAGTATGAAACCAACAACAATCATACTCTAGATATAGAGCTGGAAAAATAAAATGTTAGTTATTTAAAATGATTTTCGGGGAATAAATTAGGTAGGTACTATCAAAGAAAAGTCACTGCAGGATGCTAATTTCACAGATCACAAATTTCCTATTATTTTTAAATTTTACAAATTTGTCATCGTGTACCCAGACCAATTATAAAAGATCTACAAGAATTACAATTAACTAGTAAAGTTTTGTTGTAAAAATCATCACAGGTACACTTTTCTTTGACTGTACGCGAATATTAGTTAATAAATTTTCTCAGAAACAATAAAAACATTGGGTGGCACCTCTAAGGTTACTTCCACTAAGAATATAGTTTCAAAAATGTTGTTCCTTGCGGACAAGGTTTTAAGGATAATGTTTTAAGGTTACTAACTCCTTGATTGGATATGAAGATTAACCAATGAGAGCGTGACGCCCCCTGCCAGGTTATTAAACAATCTTGAAGTATGCAGTACAACAAACTACAATGCAGCCATCAACGTTCAGAGTTTTGCAGTTCATATCATTTGAAATTAATTCTAATCTAACTTATAACTATATGCGAGGAGGATCAACAGGGGCGGAGTATTAATGGTTTAGTGCTCCGCCCCCTGTTGGCTCCACGGCCTAGTCGATCAATCAGAGAAGAGTTATCCTTAGGAAAAAATATTACTCTTACATCACTGTATAGACAGAAACGTATGCGGTAGAGAAAATATCTCAAAAACCTTATGCGCTGTTTACTATATTTTAAGAATTTAGACGGAAGAAACATAACCATATTGGGCACACCGGAAAAAAATGGTTAATATCATTAAAAGACTGGAACAAAGATGTAGCAGATCTGCTTGGGGAAAATGAAATTATTAAAGCAATGTTATTAGTAAGGAGAAACACTGAAAAATAAAATAAGGCTTAGAGGGAAATAAAAAAGGTCAAATCATTCGGCACCCTCTCACTGAACCACCATGTGGGTATGAACACTCTGCCTGGGGTTCGATGTTACTGCAAAACACAGCAAACACAGTTAAGCGAGGGGAGAAAAAAACAGGTGGTAGGTAGTGTTAGTAGCAGCCAGTAGCTCCACCTTCAGGAGTAGGTAGTCTGTTCTTCTCTATTGTCTCAGTCTTCCTCATTGCAGACCTATCGAAGGTGGAGAGGATGGAGAGGTGCTCTTGAAGAGCCTTCTCTGAGGCAATGTCTGAGGAAAGAAGAGGCACAGTGAGGCCGATAAAAGAAGAGGATAGAGGCCCTAGGTACAGGTGGTCAACAGGTTCTGAGAGAGGATGTTAGGTTCTGAGAGAGGATGTTAGGTTCTGAGAGAGGATGTTAGGTTCTGAGAGAGGATGTTAGGTTCTGAGAGAGGATGTTAGGTTCTGAGAGAGGATGTTAGGTTCTGAGAGAGGATGTTAGGTTCTGAGAGAGGATGTTAGGTTCTGAGAGAGGACGTTAGGTTCTGAGAGAGGACCTTAGGTTCTGAGAGAGGACCTTAGGTTCTGAGAGAGGACCTTAGGTTCTGAGAGAGGACCTTAGGTTCTGAGAGAGGACGTTAGGTTCTGAGAGAGGACGTTAGGTTCTGAGAGAGGACGTTAGGTTCTGAGAGAGGACGTTAGGTTCTGAGAGAGGACGTTAGGTTCTGAGAGAGGACGTTAGGTTCTGAGAGAGGACGTTAGGTTCTGAAGGATATACACGAATGGTGAACATAGAAAGAAATAATTACCATTTACTACATCTACCTATAATATCTATATACAACAGTTTGGTCTATGACTCAAGATAGTGTGATGCACTAGACACAATTGAAACAAATAATATGAAGGTAAAGAAGTTCAGTGTTAGATTATTGAGTAAGAAATGTGTGATGTGTTCTATGTAGCTATAGGAAGTTGTTAATCAAGTAAGTGTTTTAGGTCTGTATGGCTAAGATGTTGTGGTGGCACAGGGAAGTGTTTTAGGTCTGTATGGCTAAGATGTTGTGGTGGCACAGGGAAGTGTTTTAGGTCCTGTATGGCTAAGATGTTGTGGTGGCACAGGGAAGTGTTTTAGGTCCTGTATGGCTAAGATAATGTGGTGGCACAGGGAAGTGTTTTAGGTCTGTATGGCTAAGATGTTGTGGTGGCACAGGGAAGTGTTTTAGGTCCTGTATGGCTAAGATGTTGTAGTAGCACAGGGAAGTGTTTTAGGTCTGTATGGCTAAGATGTTGTGGTGACACAGGGAAGTGTGTTAGGTTCTACTTTTATACCTTGTTCGTTAGGCAGTAGAACTTTCTCAGCTGTTTCCGCATGGTTCATAGAACTCTTCTGGAAACCCTCAATTCCGTTGCAGAGGTTTTGGTGCGTCTTTTCAGTCTGAATATCTAACAAAAGCAAAGCAAAAGATAAAACAAAATAAACGTAAAAGAAATGAATAAGTTAGCAATATTAAGAATGTAGCCAATATATGCTGACACGGTAAATAATAATATGATGACAAAACAAATAAACATGAGGATAAATTGGTAAATACCTCTTCTCTACATTAATTTACAATAAGGGTTAATAAATACAGTAACAATTAGTAGAAAAAGAACCTGCAGAACAATATATTAGTTGATATTAAAAAGTTAGGAGAAATAACTCTTCTATTAGGCCGCCATTAGTGTGCTATCTGTGAATTAGGAATATTAAAAATATTTTATACCATACGTTATTAGTAATTTAACATAAAAATTCATGCAGTAATTTGTTGAACTGTTATCGTTCTTTTGATAATAAACGATAATGAGGTAGTTAAAAGTTATTATTTAGAAACAACTAAATACCAATAGAGAGAATCAACAGCATTCCTTATCAGTTGAATGATAAGGAATTCAATTTACTGATAAAGAATTTCCCCATCAAAAGATAAAATTTAATTACTTATTTTACCAGCATTGAACTACGTCAAGGTGTTAATTAAATATTTATAGCAGGGATTAGTTATAATAGCTACCATAAAAATAATAAAATGTTAGTTATTTACTAAGCCATCTTGTTAGTGATAAGAAATTAGGTTAAGCTTAGTAGTTTACTTATTTAGTAGGGGTTAACGTCTTCGGAACCAAAGGCCATATCGCTGACGTCAAAAGGAAATTAAATACAAGGGACTGGAAGAAGCAGTCAGAAAGGAAAGTCGCTCCATGAACAAAGTCAACCACAAGTGAATGGCTTTGCTCATGGATGCAGAAAAGCTACTCATTAGATAGAGTTACTTTTAAAGCTTGTTATTAGCATAAAAAAGGTTAGTGAGATCGGCCAAATGTTAAATGTAGCTACCAACAAAAGAAAGTCAATCCATTTATTGTAATTAAAGGAAAAGGTACCATATTTACATGGGGTGAATACTCAGTTACCGTGCACTACCAAGTTACTAATAAGTTCAACATTGAAGAAAGATCAAAATGTGAGCATTTTATGAAATTAATTGATTGAGTTTTATTGGCACATTAACCGGTAATTTTTGATGTACGAAGATTGAGTATTCACCCCTAGTAACCCGGAGTTAGAGTAGCGTGATAGAAGGTGAATACCACCAACAGAAGGTGAATCCACCAACAGAAGGTGAATGCACCAACAGAAGGTGAATGCACCAACAGAAGGTGAATGCACCAACAGCAGGTGAATGCACCAACAACAGGTGAATGCACCAACAGAAGGTGAATGCACCAACAGAAGGTGAATGCACCAACAGAAGGTGAATGCACCAACAGAAGGTGAATCCACCAACAGAAGGTGAATACACCAACAGAAGGTGAATACACCAACAGAAGGTGAATACCACCAACAAAAGGTGAATCCAACAACAGAAGGTGAATCCACCAACAGAAGGTGAATCCACCAACAGAAGGTGAATCCACCAACAGAAGGTGAATACACCAACAGAAGGTGAATCCACCAACAGAAGGTGAATCCACCAACAGAAGGTGAATACCAAAGGTAACTACCTTGTTGGTTTGGTAGGGCTACTTTCTCGGAAGTTTCTGCGTGTTTCATTGAAGATTTCTCGAAAGATTCTATCCCTTGAAACAAATTCTGGTGACTTTTTTCAGTTTGGATGTCTGCGAATTAGTCAAAGCAACGAAAAAATTAACAAAACTCTTTTTCAGATAAAAATTTTGGCAAAAAAATAGCAAAATCACAAAAAGATGAATTTTAAAATTAATAAATGAAAATCATGAAAATTGTCGACTAATTTAAATGAAATAAAAACTTTAAATTTTCTAGGGATGGTAAATCAAAAAAATAAAAAAAAGTGGAATGTGTGGATGTTGGTGAATTTTTTTTTTAATTGTAGAGAGTTTTTTTGGAGGATGCAAACGGTAGGTAGACTGGGTACGGTGAACATTGTTTTGATGTAGAAATGTGGTGATTGTTTTTACTCTTCACTGTGCATTTTATTCGCAACCATTGAAGATTGTTTTACAGAAGATGTAGAGTCCTCAGTAAGGAACTACCAAGTATAGCGAGAGAATTTTCTTTAGCCATGGCAGACTAAAGAAAAGTTAGTTCACTATACAGGTTACTCATGACTCTACATTCACTATAGAGGGTACTGACCTTCCTTGGTGGGCAGACTCTTTTTCTCTTCAGTCTGTGCAGGCTTTAGTTTGTCAGAGGAGAAGCCTTCAAGTTGGTTCTTGAGGGTAGCGTCTACTTTGGGGAGATCCTTCAGGTCGGTGGCCATTGCGATAGAGTGAGGGTAGTACTGTGCTGTCTGAAACAGAAACAATATGTTAGGGAAAGAAGTACTACAACGTGAACTTAGTGCTTTCAACAACGTGAAAAACGTGAAATTTTAACCGTTTCCCTCATAAAATTCATTATGTTACTATTTTAAAAAAAACGAATATATAATAAATGTTGACAAAAAAAATACATTATAACACGTTCAGGGCCACGAGCGGGTATTTCCGTCATGTTCCATGCTTAACATGTTAAAATATCATATAATTACATGGCTACTGCAGATGCCGTCAGGAGGGAGAGGGTTAAAGTATATAGGGTAAGTTCTGAATTAGCTACCGGATGGTACCACATTTTCGGCCATGTAAAAATAACTATAATTATAATTCAACTTTTTATTTTAATTGGTATATACCATGTTGATGGCAGACAAATTGTGTATATGCATATTTATTCATTATCAAGTTACTGATTAATTTAAATTGCATGGTAGTTGTTAAATAAATAGTAGATACAATTAAGCAAAGTAACGAAGTTAAAATAAACGTAAAATGGCCAATATCTAAATATGAATTAAAATAAAACGAATTTTTATTAGATGCACACGAAAGAAATAATTAAATCGTTAGGATGTTGAACGTTTGTCTCGGAGCCAAAGGACATGTCGCTGCCGTTAAAGGCATAGTACAAGGGACTGGAAGAAGCAGTCAGACAGGAAAGTGGCTAAATAGGTAAGGGGAAGGCACAACTTTCGAAAGGGAGGACAATGCAGGTAAAGTGCAGCTTTCACCTGGGAATTTAAACAGCGAAAGTGAGGGAAAATGTACGGGACAAAATAGCGACAAATTAGTTATTGTACCAGTGACGTCATCACAGCAACACTTCAACAAATATAAAGTAATTAAAGATAAAGGAACTTTATAGCTATTGCTAGTATATCTAACTAATGGGCGAGTTACTAATTATAGGTCAATTTCGAATCTTCGATAATATAACAAAAAATAAAATTCTTATATGACTGAAGACGTGGAACTGACCGACAATTAGTAACTTACCCCATACCTAATGTAGTTTGCAAACAAATAAAATGGTACGAGTAATTATACGAAAAAATACCAATATATGTTAATTAGTTAGTCATAAATAACTGGTTGCAAAATGTTGAAAAGATGACAAAGGTATACTCTAACCGGATGCTCATCATATGGCAACACTCACATCAATGCCAGCAGTCGCCACAAAAAAAGAAACATAACCACTGGAGAAATGCGAGAAATGAAACAGAAAAAACGGCATAACGGCAAACAGTTAACGAAGGAAAGAATGTAAACAACAGGCTGTTGTCAAAAGAGAGAACCTGTTGGTATTAAAGCAGATATGGGAAACGGTTGCTAGGGAAGAGATGAGTTGTTGGGCAGTTACACATCTTCGATCATGAGAAAAATTATCAAAAAATTGTTATTTAACTTTTAGTTTAATTCGTATCCATGATACTTGCAGGTATCAAGGATACAAATTAAAAAATAGAAAAAATGAATTATTAGAAAGGTCTTTCGTAAAAAAAACTGTAAATATTTTACAAGGAGCGGCAGAAGTAAAATAGTTAAAAATAGTTCTATTTCTCCGAATTATTAAATAGTTTTACCATTGAAGCCTTACTAAGGTGAACAAAAAAAATGGATGGAAAGGTGAAAATTAAAAAGATGAAAATAATAAAAAGGTTGAAAAAAGGTGAAAATAGTAAAAGGTTGAAAAAAGGTGAAAATAGTAAAAGGTTGAAAAAAGGTGAAAATAGTAAAAGGTTGAAAAAAGGTGAAAATAGTAAACTGTGAAAATGATGAAAGGGTAAAAAATGAAGGCGAAAAAATAAGAAAATAGAAAAGGTTGAAATAGGAAGGTGAACGCATAAGGTAGTGTGATCTTTAGATAAGAAAGTAAAGGTAGAAAGGTTATTCCAAAGGAGGAAAGTTACGGTGAAATTAGTTAACCGTAACAATTTGATAAGAATGCCTTACCACTGATAAAGATAAGGCAGTGTTAACTGATAAGCAGCTACTCTAGAGATAACGAGTTAAATTAATGGTAAAAAGTTCAACCTTTTGACAATGGAGTATATGAAAAAATTAATAACTAGACATTTTAGTTAAAATTTTTATTGCGTTTACGCCTAGACTAGAAACCAATAAATTAACAATTAAAATTAAAAAAAAAATACAAAATTAAATATTTTTCATTTCGAATTTTATAAATTTTCATAAATTTAATTATATAAACAAACACTTTTGGTACAATACATCACAGTGTACCTACATAGAAAAGTACACGGAACACTGCAAAAAATAGGTTAATAACATTTCTCTACCTACTAAGGTTTCATGCAACATACCAACGCTTTCTTAGATTAAATAGCCAGTAAAATACATCTTTGGTGACTTAATTTGCTACCTAACAAATACATCAAAGGAAAAAAATAAAAGATTGAAATAAAATAAAATCAATTAATAAAAGATTTAAAAAAAATAAAAAATAAAAGAATATCACCATCAGTACCGATAGCTTCTAGAAAGCCCGTATAACCCGCTTCACACTCGCGTTTTTAACACCGCGGAGAAAAGCTCTTAAAATGTGTTCTCGCTTGCGTTTTTTTATCGCAGAAAGGAAAAATTCAGCGTGATTTTTCTTTCAGCGATAGAAAAAACGCAAGTTTGAAGCGGGCCATACCGTATGACCCCCTCCACACGGAGTGGAACTGGAACATTCCAAAGGGAATTAGTGGCACTGATAAATCATCTGGTAACTAAAAGGGGTGATTACATATTGCCGAACAGACTATAATACCGAACAGACTGCTACCGAGAAAGAGTTGATCAGTTTGGTATCCATGATACCTGTAAATATCATGGATACCAATTAAAGTAAGTTAAAATTAGAAACAAATTTTTTCTATATGATAGAAGATGTGGAACCGTCCGGTAATTAGTTACTTATCCTAAGTATACAGATACACTACCGAACAGAAAATAAGAATTACAACAGCCGAGCAATGCCGAACATTAAGCCTTTTCATGTTAGGTATTCACCAATTGAATGAAAAACCACTTTTCATCTCTAACGCATTAGAAACAAGCAAAGTCACTAAATGACAATGCACTTGATAAATTAACTACTGCAATTGAACATGCATACAGTTATTGAATAATAGACAATGACTGGTGACGTGAATAGGCAGGCATAGTGATGTTAGGAGTTATTGGACAGATACACAATTTCGATCATAAGAGAAAACTATAATTTGAAATTTGAGATGTGGAAGGAAATTAATTAAAACTGTAAATTCTATATTTTTTGCCAACTATCCAAACCAACAAGTACATCTTTTTTTCTCTAAAATGAAGTAAAATAGCATCAATTTAATAATTACTATTAACATTTAGTTGATTAGTATAAGGCGTAAGAAATAGTTATTAATAAACTACCTACTTATCATAATAATGAAAAAAATTATATATAAATGATGAAAAGTACCGCTCAAAAATACTTCCCTGAGGAACTCCCCTTATGCTTTAAAATGCATCTCCATTAGAAGCTACACACAGCATATCTTTAACTAACTACTTAGCTGCATAATAATCTTACAGACATAGTGTGCAATCATTTTTAGATTAGTATTTAAAGCAATATAGAGCAGATAGCACACTACACATCTGACTCACAGTTCAGTGACCCAAATGCACATATGTGCACACAGCACTCGTGTAAAATAACCCTTATGTGTTCCAGATAGAGGTTACAGTGAAGACTATACAGCTAGTATTTATAAATAGAGCATTGCAACAGAGATGTTGGTGCTTACAATTGTAGAAATATCAATAATGCATGTAACTACTAGATAAAAGAATCAGTAGTGCATAAATTTCCTATATTTAATAACTAAATAATATTTTTTAAGTTACTCCTCCAACATTCTCTCAGAATATTTTAATGATATTCCACCAATGTTCAGCAAACACACTCCCGGTACTCCACCAATGTTGAGCACACATTCTCCCGGTATTCCACCAATGTTGAGCAAACACTCTCCCGATACTCCACCAATGTTGAGCAAACACTCTCCCGATACTCCACCAATGTTGAGCAAACACTCTCCCGATACTCCACCAATGTTGAGCAAACACTCTCCCGATACTCCACCAATGTTGAGCAAACACTCTCCCGATACTCCACCAATGTTGAGCAAACACTCTCCCGATACTCCACCAATGTTGAGCAAACACTCTCCCGATACTCCACCAATGTTGAGCAAACACTCTCCCGATACTCCACCAATGTTGAGCAAACACTCTCCCGATACTCCACCAATGTTGAGCAAACACTCTCCCGATACTCCACCAATGTTGAGCAAACACTCTCCCGATACTCCACCAATGTTGAGCAAACACTCTCCCGATACTCCACCAATGTTGAGCAAACACTCTCCCGATACTCCACCAATGTTGAGCAAACACTCTCCCGATACTCCACCAATGTTGAGCAAACACTCTCCCGATACTCCACCAATGTTCATCAATCATTGCCGTGTCACTGGACACAACAATACCCCTCTGACATCACATAGCTAGATGTTCCGCCACAGGTACACAGTTCACAGCGAGTTCAGCGCATTTCATCACAGGTGTTTGGCCTGAATATGATATGTAATCTCAAGATATTAAACACACTGCCAACTGCACTCACAGCACGTGACAACTGCCAAAATAACTAGCATGTTGCTAACGTGCAAAGGGGAAATGAAACTAAATTGAAAAGAGGAAAAAAGATTGCAAATGCCTCTACACCAGCAGATGCACAGCCATCAGCAGATGTGCACAGCCATCAGCAGATGTGCACAGCCATCAGCAGGTGTGCACAGCCATCAGCAGGTGTGCACAGCCTTCAGCAGGTGTGCACAGCCTTCAGCAGGTGTACACAGCCTTCAGCAGGTGTGCACAGCCTTCAGCAGGAGTGCACAGCCTTCAGCAGGTGTGCACACTGCACAGCCTTTAGCAAATGCACAGCAGGTGTCTGACATCACTTTCTTAACTTTCTATCCCCTGTATGTGAGAGGAAATAAAGAAATAGCTAAGATGAGACCTTAGTTAGCATTAATGTGGCACACCAGACAGCAGGGGGTTGTGCAAGGCAAAGTGTGAATACAAAGACACACAAAGACACCTTTATAGTGTTACTTAGTGTCAATACTTAGGCATCCTTTGATTTAACATGCAAATATTATTCAACATTAATATCTAAAGAATAATGAGGAAAAAGTATAAGAAATAACTTGCGACCAACACACTTGTTTTACAATACTCTTTTGCTAATGATATAAATTCACATTAGTAGTTACTTTAGGCGGTATTCATTAACAATACCAGGTATTCAAAGAGGTATTAGCTAATATTCAATACCAGGTATTCTATGTAACACATCATCACTATGATGTACAGAGTATCAGAGAAAGGTAACCTAGGTACTATAGCATCTGGATGCAATCCAAAAGATATCTTAGTGGGTGTTAGATATAGTAGATAAATGTCTGCTAGAGGTAAACACTATTAAGAGGAGTATTCTTAACGGGCAGCTACACTAGAGAGGAGTATTCTTAACGGGCAGCTACACTAGAGAGGAGTATTCTTAACGGGGAACTACACTAGAGAGGAGTATTCTTAACGGGCAGCTACACTAAAGAGGAGTATTCTTAACGGGCAGCTACACTAGAGAGGAGTATTCTTAACGGGCAGCAACACTAGAGAGGAGTATTCTTAACGGGCAGCAACACTAGAGAGGAGTATTCTTAACGGGCAGCTACACTAGAGAGGAGTATTCTTAACGGGCAGCTACACTAGAGAGGAGTATTCTTAACGGGCAGCTACACTAGAGAGGAGTATTCTTAACGGGCAGCAACACTAGAGAGGAGTATTCTTAACGGGCAGCAACACTAGAGAGGAGTATTCTTAACGGGCAGCAACACTAGAGTTCATTCCTTTAAGGGAGACTTAATAAAATAGACAAAAAAATACTCAATAAATGTGACAGCACAGAAGTGCATAAACAGTAATGCACTTTACCTGCCTAATTAGGCCAATATAGCGTCACAGGTGTTAGTAATAGCCATCACATGACCAGGTAACATGTCCTTCGATGGATGGATTGATTAGATATCCAAATCTGATGGACATTATCCAAAAACTCTAAGAACAAAGTCACCTGCCACCAGTCTGTGAATCGTGGATGCAGAAAAGCTACTCAGTGAGCACAACCTTAGCGCTATCCTCTAAAACGGCAGGCAGCGTTGAAGAAAGTAAAAAGACAATCCAAATTACAACAGTTCGGGGCCCAAGGGATGCCCCAGCCCCCTTCTCTTCCATTCACCACAGACAGCTTCAGGATAGAGCCCCAGGGTGCTGAACATGATAAAAAACTTAACAATAGCTATGAAGTACACAGAGCTATTGCATCAAATTACCGGTAACGTTAGTGGTGACTGTGAACACTCTAGCAATATTCACAACAAGCATAGGTACTACACAGCACAAGCAGACAAGCTAGAACTTGTTCTCGGTTGTGCTTGGGACAAGGAACTTCTCAAGGTCTAACCACAAGCAAACACAACTAGCATGTATAGGTATAGGAAAGCTCATGGATGCAGAAAAGCTACTTACAAATTATCGGCCAATTCCTATTTATCGGCGAATTGTTTTATTTTCATTGGTATCCATGATACCACCAATAAAAGTTTTTCTAGCATAACCGAAAATGTCTAACTGTCCAATAACTGGTGAGTTACCCCTGCATATGACTCCACAGCAGATTACAACAGTTCAAGAGGGAAGTATTGATATCAATCGTGTCCGTAGCTGAGTGTAGCGGCTCTATAAAAGCCATCGTTTGTTTGTTTGACATCTACGGGGTTATTTCGGGAAGATGAATGCAAAGTGGTAAGAGATAGCGCGCCAACGACACACAACGTACAACGCGCCAACGACACCGACACACAACGTAAACGGTAAAGAGAAAACAGGTGAGAAAAAACACGTAGCTATGATAAGTTCCGAGTTACCGGATGGTTCCACATTTCCGTGGAGCAGTAAGTACTTCAATCTTTTTTTCGTAAAAAATAAATTATTTTAAATCCGCAAATAAAATTTCGTCAAAAGTTAAATTATTAATAAACTAAGTCATTTTAAAAGAGGTACCGATACCTTTTGCTACACCATTTTAGACACATGTGCATCCATACATGCAGCAGATAATGGGGATGCAGTGACGGACATCCTGTGCAGATGCATCCCTTATCGACCAGATGTACCGTCGTGAGCAGAAGTAACTGTGATGGTACCACAGATAATGTGAAATTAGTGACTATTTTTAATTGGCATCCATGATGCATGCATCAGGTATCATGGATACCACTAAAAGGGATGACTAATCCTTATAGATTTCAATTGTATAATAAAATACAAATCGAAATTAAGAGTTGAAAAATAATTATACTATATTCTTGTTTTACAGGATCGAAAATGTAACCCGTCCGATGACTCGAAACTCACCCTAAAGTGTTTATCTCCAGTAGGAGTGACATGAGTCATGTCAAGTAGGTCACTACTTGATTACCGGGCACTAGTGAGTCACTACTTGATTACCGGGCACTGAACTGTGACTCACCGAACACGACTTACATTACGTTTTCCATGCATTGATTGTTGCGTTCATCTCTCACCAATAGGAATACATTTGTTCTGCGCCATTTGCCAATTTGCACAATCTCGAGAATGCGCTGCGAGTTGAAACCCCTTTGACAAGGTACCTTCATTTTATTTATTATGAAATAGAAGCAGTACAACAAATTAGCGAATACAATAAACTACATTACGTCCATTTATGTAGTTTCAAAAATACCTTCCTTTATATATAAATATTATCAATTTATTATGGGGTTTAACGTCTTCTTCGGAACCAAAGGCCATGTCGCTGACGTCAAAAGGAAATTAAATACAAGGGACTGGAAGAAGCAGTCAGAGAGGAAAGTGGCTCCATGAACAAAGTCACTTACCACCGTCGGTGACAATGCTCATGGATGCAGAAAAGCTACTCCGTGAATACAGTCACTTACCAAGGAATGTGACGAAACGGGACACAAGCACCGGTGGCTGCACTCACGGATGGAAGAGGAAAATGAAGAGGTGATAGTAAATGAAGCCTACGAGCCTACATAATACAAAAATCTAAGACCTCGTAGTTGAAGAGCATAACCCTAGCGCTATCCTCTAAAGCTGCAAGTAGCGTTAGAAAAAATGATAAACATGTAAAAATGAAAAAAGACAATCCATAATTCAAATTACAACAGTTCGGTGCCCAAGGGACGCCACCCCCCTTCTCTTCCATTCACCACAGACAGCTTCAGGATAGAGCCCCTGCGGGCCTAACTACATCAGTCACCTTAGTAACTACACAGGGTAATTCTAACTACATCAGTCACCTTAGTAACTACACAGGGTAATTCTAACCACATCAGTCACCTTAGTAACTACACAGGGTAATTCTAACCACATCAGTCACCTTAGTAACTACACAGGGTAATTCTAACTACATCAGTCACCTTAGTAACTACACAGGGTAATTCTAACTACGTCAGTCACCTTAGTAACTACACAGGGTAATTCTAACTACATCAGTCACCTTAGTAACTACACAGGGTAATTCTAACTACATCAGTCACCTTAGTAACTACACAGGGTAATTCTAACTACATCAGTCACCTTAGTAACTACACAGGGTAATTCTAACTACGTCAGTCACCTTAGTAACTACACAGGGTAATTCTAACTACATCAGTCACCTTAGTAACTACACAATGTAATTCTAACTACATCAGTCACCTTAGTAACTACACAGGGTAATTCTAACTACATCAGTCACCTTAGTAACTACACAGGGTAATTCTAACTACATCAGTCACCTTAGTAACTACACAGGGTAATTCTAACTACATCAGTCACCTTAGTAACTACACAATGTAATTCTAACTACATCAGTCACCTTAGTAACTACACAGGGTAATTCTAACTACATCAGTCACCTTAGTAACTACACAATGTAATTCTAACTACATCAGTCACCTTAGTAGCTACACAGGGTAACTCTAACTACATTAGTCACCTTAGTAGCTACACAGGGTAACTCTAACTACATTAGTCACCTTAGTAACTACACAATGTAATTCTAACTACATCAGTCACCTTAGTAGCTACACAGGGTAACTCTAACTACATTAGTCACCTTAGTAGCTACACAGGGTAACTCTAACTACATTAGTCACCTTAGTAACTACACAGGGTAATTCTAACTACATTAGTCACAAAGATAATAAGGTATACCGTGTCTCAGATTAGATACACAAACTTGAAAAGATAACTTATCAAATTACAGAGAAATTGAATAGAGATATGACACATAAAATACGTTATGCAGAAATGACACACAATAGTGACACATAATACACAGAAATTACTAGAGTTGTGACAATATGCTGTTAAAATCATAGATCCAAAAAATATTATAGACGGAGAGATTTAAAGAGTATTGAATGGTTCTACACCAGCGGTATATAGTATTCGATACCATTTCATTTCGTCTGTGATATTCTTATGATCTATGATTTAAAAGCATATTGTCACAACCCTAGTAATTAATTACATCGTATCACTGATACCCTTCATATCAGTTCATAGGGATGATAAGTCAAATGATACCATCCTGTGACGTCACAAATAAGATTCAATAAAAGTACAGAGTTGAAAGTTACATTTAACATCTGTGACTTAACAGGGTCTGTCATGCAGCGTAGCAAACATGTAACATGTTAGATCTGTTACAGGCAGTTCGTAACATGCATAGTTAGGCAGGTTAAAAACCGCCGCATTTTCACTGCCCTGTTACCGCCTCTTCAATTAATCACGATTAAATAAATAGAAGGCGGTACAAATGCTAGTATAGACGGCTAAGATGCTTTCCATTACTTTAACAGTGATTAAATGAAGAGTCATGAACTGGGCGGTTAAAACGCAGCGTTTTATCTGCTAGCATAGAATTGGCCTCACACTGTAGCGTTACAGGCAGTTCGTTACATGAGTCACTGTCTCCAACTGCCGAGAGAGAAAATCAATAAACAACAACGTTACTTTGTGACGTCACTGAGTGAAACAGCTGGTGAAGGGGCGAGTAACATGAGTTCGGTACGAGTCTCTCACTCTCTCTGGAGTTCGGTACGAGTCTCTCACTCTCTCTGGAGTTCGGTACGAGTCTCTCACTCTCTCTGGAGTTCGGTACGAGTCTCTCACTCTCTCTGGAGTTCGGTACGAGTCTCTCACTCTCTCTGGAGTTCGGTACGAGTCTCTCACTCTCTCTGGAGTTCGGTACGAGTCTCTCACTCTCTCTGGAGTTCGGTACGAGTCTCTCACTCTCTCTAGAGTTCGGTACGAGTCTCTCACTCTCTCTAGAGTTCGGTACGAGTCACTCACTCTCTCTAGAGTTCGGTACGAGTCACTCACTCTCTCTAGAGTTAGGTACGAGTCACTCACTCTCTCTAGAGTTAGGTACGAGTCACTCACTCTCTCTGGAGTTCGGTACGAGTCACTCACTCTCTCTGGAGTTCGGTACGAGTCACTCACTCTCTCTGGAGTTCGGTACGAGTCACTCACTCTCTCTGGAGTTCGGTACGAGTCATAATTATTTTGTGAAAATTCTTTGTCTTTTTTTTTTGTTTGTTCGTCACAATGATTTTGTTTGTAAATGACGGATTGTAAAGTTGGTGCACTAAAACAGTATTTAGTTTAGATTTAAAAAAAAAAACATTTTTACTTTTAAAGCGAGAGAATCACTTTATCTCGCTATATACATACCTACTTCAATAATTCTCCTTATAGAGTAATTATTCAATTAAAAACATTACACAGTCACCAAAATTATAGTAATTAATAAATAGTAAAAATAATACCATTGAATAATTTATAATACATAAAAGTAATATTAGTTAATTAAATTTTGAAGTAAACATATGTTAAAATCAGCTACCCTTTGATCGGTAATTGAGTACACACCCCATAGCATGGCTATATCCTCTAGTAGTTTCCTGTGGTAGATATAAGATACCTATGTCATATCTATGTATTTCCTATGTAGCGTCACAGTGTGCTATGTAAGATAACGCTATTGGAGAACAGCCGCTGATTGAGTTGGCACCCTGAAATCTTACTCTGAATTATCATCACTAGTTAACTTAAGAAATAAAGCATAACTAGTGTGTATGTCTGGTGTCAAATTGCTTTAATTAAAACCAGATGCTATGGAAACGAAAGACTAAAATTAAAGAATTAAATGAAATAATCGAATAAATACTAATATTAAAGGCTACCTAGGTAAATAAAAACGAAAAAAGACTAATATTAAAGGCTACCTAGGTAAATAAAAACGAAAAAAGACTAATATTAAAGGCTACCTAGGTAAATAAAAACGAAAAAAGACTAATATTAAAGGCTACCTAGGTAAATAAAAACGAAAAAAGACTAGATAATATTAAAGGCTACCTAAATAAAAATGAAAATTAAAGCTTAAATTAAATAAAGACTAATAATAAAAATGAGTAAGACTAAGCATTGTTCTAATTGTGACGTCACTGACATCATTCTGTGACAAGCAGACCATAACGTAACAGTAAAGTGCAGCTAGCAACGAACAGTTAGCTTAGATATGGTATGGAAGTATAATTAAATAGGTATTAATAGTTAACTTTTAAAGTAATTAGAACACCGAGAAAATAAATAATTCACCATTTTATAAATGATGTTAAAATAGATAGGTAAGGCTTCACAATTAAATATATAACATATACGCTAGTGACTTAGTAGCTACAGGGTGTAAGGTAAGTACGGATAAAGGGGATAACTACTCCGATACTAACGGAAAAAAAGATAATCGATAGAAATAAGACAAAGAGGAGGAAGGATTGCTTGCAATCACACAGAAAATATTTTGCCGCACCCGGCGTTTTGAAACGCTACACAATTTACTGCGATTGTCTCTTAATTAAACACCCACAAATTGAATAAAAACTTATATACGATAAAAGGTGTCGAAAAACTCTAAGAAACGGGAGAAATAACGACAAAGAGTTTTGTTAAAGATTAGAGAGAGGGACTTACCTATAACTTCTCGTCACAAAAGTTCGGGTGTGTCTGATGGAGAAAATATCCAGACAGTCTTTCTGTGTGACAAGCGAAATAACGCACTAGGCATATAAAGGTATAATGTGCTATGCTGTGATTATAGTTAAATGGATACGTGGATATGAAAAATATACTATATGATGATTTAAGATAGTTTAAAATCAAAATAATCATAGTTTGGTAGAGATTCATAGCTATTGTTATAGTTTGAAACGAATTGCCTCGACGGCAGATGGCGCTCGTGATCAGTAGAGAGCTAAAAAACTTTCCGTTTCAGAGCGATGAAACAAACAACGCTATTGCGAGACAAATCTCGCATAAATTGCCCGATGTCGCTTGATAAAAACTGAAATAAATACTAATACATTATTAACTTGAGGAAACACTTGCAGAGGTGGTTAAAAATAACAATAATGTGCTTTAAGAGTATATTTGAAAGTATCTCGACATAGGTTGGCGTAATTCACTATAAATAGAGAGAAAGGTTCTGCCAATAGCTACCTAGCTTAGTCATGCGAGTTTCCAAACGAATCATGGGGAAGCGAAGCCAGCTGTTCATTTAATATCAAAACTATTTCCCTTTCCTCAATTGGTGAAGGGATAATAGCCAAGCTATTGGATGGAGTTGATAAATCGTGTGCTTTATAATGAGGTTTGGAACTGCATTAATGCATTAGCTGCATTGTGACGTCATAAGGGAGAAAGTGTTGATTATCTCCTGTCAAATGGGTACCTACCCATTAATAAAATTACCATCCTTGCATTCCAACAAAGAACATAAAATGATATTGAAACTTATGAATAATTTGAAATTAGGTTTGCTTCACTATTTTTCAAGAAATTTATTGTGAATTAATTTGAAAATCTACGGATTGAATTTTTTCCGGAAATTCAAATATTTGAATCTTCAGGTTACCATACCTAGTTAAATATTTTTTTTTTAAATATACGAGTTTGAATGGGGTAATATTCTTAAGTGAAATTTATTAACAAAATAAAGAAAGGAGAATTTAAATGACATAGGTAATGAATTTATTATTTTGGTATAATTTAATATTTCGATTATCATATTCATTTAAGAATATCGTTTAATCCGCATTTTAGATCATGTAAAAAAAAACGATCTTTCTAATACGATCTAAATCGTAGTAAAAAAATCCAATAACTCGAAATTCAATCTAAATCTCAATATTTTCTCAACCTGTAAGTCGTGCTCGGTAACTCAGAATTTACCCACATTCTCCTTTTCGTCAATTTCACTTCCACTTTATTTTAGGATTTTAAACATGAAATTATTCCGTACTTATAAAGAGTTCAAAGTTCAGGGATGCAAGAAAGCTACTGCGTGAGGTGTGCATAAAGAGGAAGCGAGAAGTCCACATCAGTCTACTTAGAATAGTGCTGTAGTACTCAGACACTCCTAACACTCGGAAAGTTGGTGCTAACTAAGCTAGAAGAATTTCCAAAGGACGAAATATTTCATGCCCAATTTTATCACCCACTGACCTATCACTTTGGGTGTCCTTTTTTTTTAAATTAATAGTTTAAGAAAATGGTTACAAATTAATGGAAAATTTACACCATTTTCCATTCAATTAGCTTTTTATAACCTATTTTTGCATCTTTTTTATGGAATTAACATAATTTTTTAACTTTTTATTTAACATTTTTTTTATTGCATTACAATTTTTATTAATTTTTTTTTTTATTGCAACACACCAAATTTCACCCGAGGAGATAAAATAAAACAATTGCTTCATAGTATTATCGACTATAATAAAATATAGAAAAATTCACCACAAACACATAAATATTTTAGAGAGAAATGCTATTAATAAATAGAAAAGTGATTAAAACAACTAGTAAAAGTACCTACCTTACTTAAGGGTAAGTTACGAGTTATCGGACGGTTACTCATTTTCGATTATATAAAAATGACGATACCCATCATGGATAACAATTAAAATAAAAAGTTAAATAATAATTAATTGAAGGTCCTCTCTAGGCTCCGGGAAAAAATGAGTTTATTACATAATATTATAGAACTAAGGTCTGCGATCATTATTCCGCAAACCGCATACAATTCAGTTCAGCATATATTATTCTATTTTCTTTCAAAGTTTTTAATACTCTGTGAGCAACAATTGAACGAATCACTAACCTGACGCCGAGAAAGAAGATTGTACACTCTTTGTTTTGATTGTAAATTTCGAACACAAACAATGTGTTTTAGGCCTTCGTTTAAGATATTAATTGTTTCCTAAAGTATATAAACGTTCCTATAATCAGTTTATCCAATTATATACCTTTATACGAATATTAAATGGATTTATTATACCTAATACCTAGTTGACAATCAAAACAAATGGTGTACATTCTTTTTCTTCAGACTGAAAATTAGTAAGTCGGAAGTAGAAAAGGTTTTGTAGAGTTTAGATTTTAAAAATCTTTGAAAGCAGATAAAATTGAAAATATGCTATCAAATTTGATGCGGTTTGCAGAAAAAAGAAAAGAAACACTAGCTGCGTTGATTGAAGCAATAAAAAAATATTTGCTTAGAGGGGACCTTTAATTAAATATTTTTTAGTTCGAAAATGTGGAACCGTCCGATGAAGTCTTTCCACCAGAGTTTTTGCTAAGCTCCTCCTACTTTTTCCACGAGAATATAAGAATAAAAAGGTATAAGCAGGTATCATGGATACCAACTGAAATAAATAATAGTTAATCGTTTTTTTTTTCTACTATTCTCGTGGAAAAAGTAGGAGGAGCTTAGCAAAAAGTCTAGTGGAAAGATTTAAAAAACCCTACGTGTGTACGGCCCTTAAATCCTTATTTAAAATAACGTATCACAGACATCGTCAAAAAGACTTAATATATTAAGAAAATTAACCAAATTACCTAATAACGAAAAATTGCAGTTAAAACCTTGTTGAGAGTTATTGGAAATTAAAAGGAGAATTTATTTGTATGGAGAAGAAAAAAGTTTCGAGTGTTACCCGTAGATAGAATTAAAAGAAAAAGGTTGAACGCATTTAAACAGGGTTTAAAATGTTTATGAACATGTTCAAAACTAATCAGAATAAGGATGTAAATATACGATACAGTCGGTAGCTATATCTAGCAGAGAAAATGGTAATTAAATAGTCTTGATTGGTTTGGTGGAAATATGAAAATAATCGAGAAATTCTAGAATAACGGTAAAGATGACCATAGGAATGTTTGTAACCAAGTCTTAATGAATTACACTTAAATCAATTAGCAGTCAGCAAGAAAAGTGGCTCCAAGAAAAAAGTCACCTACCACCAGTCAGTGACAATGTCAGTCACTTATCAAGGAATGTGTCGAAAAGCGACACAAGAACCGGTGGCAGCACTCACGAATGGAAGAGGAAAATGAAGAGGTGATAGTAAATGAAATCTACGAGTCTACCTAACACGAAAATATAATACCTTAGAGTTGAAGAACATAACCCTAGCGCTATCCTCTAAAACTGCAAGTAGCGTTAAAAAAGGAAAACAAGGAAAAAACATAATCTAAATTACAACAGTTCGGGGCTCAAAGGACGTCACCCCTCTTCTCCACCACCATAAAACAATACTTTGAAAGCAAATATAAAAAACAGAAAACAAGTAATAGCTATAATTTTTAGAAATCACAAATTCTCTGCATTAGAAGGAGAATTTCTCTAATACATTTGAACTAAAGTTTCATATGCCTCAGTATAAAAAGATAGAAAAATTCTTTTCCACTTATCCATTGGTTTCATACAACAATTCTAATAAATGGGAATGCAGGTCTTGTTTAATTATCCCCATCAAATTCACTTCCCCATCTAATTCATATCCCCATCAAATTCATATCCCCATCAAATTCACTTCCCCATCTAATTCACTTCCCCATCTAATTCACTTCCCCATCTAATTCACTTCCCCATCTAATTCACTTCCCCATCTAATTCACTTCCCCATCTAATTCACTTCCCCATCAAATTCACTTCCCCATCAAATTCACTTCCCCATCTAATTCACTTCCCCATCAAATTCACTTCCCCATCAAATTCACTTCCCCATCAAATTCACTTCCCCATCAAATTCACTTCCCCATCTAATTCATATCCCCATCTAATTCATATCTCCATCTAATTCATATCCCCATCTAATTCATATCCCCATCTAATTCATATCCCCATCTAATTCATATCCCCATCTAATTCATATCCCCATCTAATTCACTTCCTCATCTAATTCATGTCCCCATCAGACATGACAAAGTCTTTCCACCTCACCACAAGTCCCATTTTCTCCACTAAGTCAGACCCTTCCATTAGTTGGTCCAAGTGATCAGATGATACGTGAATACCCAACTCTTTCTTAGAGTCAAAGGACTCGTGACAGAAAAGGCACCTAGTGTCTGTAGGTTCCACCACCACAGTCTGGTGCAGGTAACTAGGCAGGTGTGACACGCCTTTCAAACTGACATCCGAGTCTTCGTGCAGCTTCATGTGATTGACGTACATTAGCCGAGATTCAAATTCCAAGTTACAGTAAGAGCATTCCATGACTTCCTTATTCTCTTTTTCGAAGGCTTTTGGTATCGAGAAAGCGAGTTGTTGGTTTAATGACGAGTCTGATGTATTTGCGAGAATGTAGGATGCGGTGGTTTTGCCATCGTCAGGGTTTAGGATCTGCACGGGCAGTGAGTAGGACGTTGACTGTTGTTCGTCCAAAGTGTTTCTGTGATTACCCGTCACACTGCCTGACATAACCATGTTAGGGTTGACGGATAGGGTGGTGACATCGTTGTCATTACCCTTGTCAGATCTGTCTTCTTTGCCTATCCAAGAGGAGAACTGGTGGACGTTGAGGATGGTTCCCGCGTCAACATTGTCAAGGTTCAAGTTCTGCACAACGGACTGCGGCATCTGGAGAATGACGGAGAGGTTGCTGTCGGTGAGGTCCTCTTCCTTTTCCTCTTTTTGCTCCTCCTTGTGCGGTATGGGGAGTAGTCCATTGGCGGATGTCTTGAAGTGGGTGAGGATGTGTGCCTTGCGGTGCCCACTGGTTCTGAACCGCATGGAGCAAAGGGGGCACTTGAGCGGCTTCAGGCCAGTGTGGATGCGCATGTGGATGGAGTAGCTCCCTTTGGAGGAGAACTCCGCATTGCATATCACACACTTGAAGTCTTTCGAGTTGTTGTGTATCTTAGCGTGTGTGACTAGTGTACTACGTACTGCAAACCTTTTACCACACTCATCACAACTGAAAAGAAAAGGAGTTAGAACACTGATATTTTTCTCGAGTTGTGGAGGAAGAAAAGCATTAGTGATACAAAAGGTTTATTATCCCTAAAGGGCCGTACACACGTAGGGTTTTTTCCTACGTGTGTCCACCAGACTTTTTGCTAAGCTCCTCCTACTTTTTCCCATGAAACCTACAGGTATCAAGGATAACAACTGAAATAGATAATAATTATATCTTATTTTCTTATATTCTCGTAGAAAAAGTAGGAGGAGCTTAGCAAAAAGTCTGGTTAGAAGACTTAAAAACCCTACGTGTGTACGGCCCTTTAAGGGTTAGGGACGGTAGCTATGTGTTAAATTGTGCGAAATATATTTTAATTTAACTGAAATATCAATATTCTACAAAAGATTGCAGCTATTTTTAAAGAAAAAGAGGAATACAATAATTAGATGACTTTATAATATGTATCATAATTCTTTGAAACAGCTTCTCTAGTTACTATATTCTAATGGAACATTTCTTTCAGTGAATATAAACCAATATTTTCAGAATCAATTTCCCCGAGATAGCTACTTTTTAAACTAAATACCTACTAAAAAAATTTCAGCTTATTGTTTTTCATCCAAGTTTTCAATCAAATAAAAAAAATGTCATTTAATTATTTTGATTTGTTTAAAGACAATTTTTTGCCTCAGTTTCCCCATTACTTACATGTACGGTTTTTCCCCAGTGTGAGTGCGTATGTGCCTAGTGAGGTCAGAGGGTTTTTTGAAAGTTTTACCGCAGTGATCACAAGCCTTCTTAGTTCTGTTGCAGTCATCCATGTCTGAGGTGCTTATCTCCAGTGGATCTCGAGAAGAGCACTTCTTACTAACATCTCTCTGAAAAAAAAAAAAAAAATCAGAAATTTAACACAAAATTTCATAGGGTCATTTTAATTGGAACCAATTCAAATAATGAGTTAAAAAGTCAAATTGTCTATTTTTATATGAATCGATTGATAATTCGGAACTTACCCAAAGATACAGGATACGGACATTGAACATGCTAAAAAAAAGTAATGCGAGAAAAAAAAAAGTGGAACCCCTGGGGTACACACCCCAACGGTGATGCTGAGACGCGGATATCTTTCTTGAAAGCATTCAGAGTAACAACATATAGATCAGAAAACAGTTCATTTTAACGAGACTTATTTCTCTAATCTGCCCAGACAATATAGAGAAATAGCAATGCTCTTCCATTTGAACCTAATAAAGTAAATTGGTGAAGTAGAAACTGTTGAAGTTATAGTTTGAATGATCAGCAGTAATGGTACACAACTCTGTGATATGTCAGTTGAAATGATCAGTATCTGTAGGAATCAGCATATCAGTGTACCCACCTTCCGTGTACAGTGTACCCACCTTCTGTGAACCTAACTTCCGTGTACCCATTTTCCGTGCATCCATCAGTGTACCCACCTTTCGTGTTCCCATGAGTGCCTCCTGTACATCAGTCTTAGGATGTTCTTTAAGATGTTGCTGGAAGGAGTAGACACTGAAGAAGAAACCCTCACACACCGGACAGCGCCATTGTCTGCAAAAAAAATTATTAACTGAAGCTAATGTAGTTAATATTTGAAAACATAAATTAAATATTGAGTAGTTAATTTAGTAGGTTAATGCCTGTTTAAAAACAAGGGCCATATCGCTAATAGCAATATATACAAGGGACTGAAAAAAGCAGTCAGAAAGGAAAGTGGCTCCATGAACAAGGACACATAGCTACCAATATTTGGCAGCAATGTTCATGGATGCAGAAAAGTTAATCTGTTATTATATTCAAATTGTGAGATGGCATATAGCTACTCTCATCACATAGGTATGTAGAATTAAGAACTAAAGGCATTCAATAAAACTTGAGAGCTACAATGAGTAAATAGCAAACAAATAAAAAATATGAAAAGGGGTGAAAAAGACTTTGAAACAATGAGTTGTGAATTTTATTTCCGACTCCAACTCCGGCTATGAATACTATATAATTTTGGCAAATAAAACTTAGGTATCTATAATCTAAGGCTTACATTAAGTGTTCATAAAGCTTTTTCTAAATGGTTATAATATAAGTCTTAGGTAGCTATTAAGTACCTACCTACTATTAATTTATGAAACTTGAATGTTGAAAACTTGAAAATAATTTATAAGTTCACATCAAACTTTTTTATTTGTTCACTTATCCTAGCAATAGATATTATAACTTATAACATGGCCTGCTTAACTATAGTTACTATAATTAAGTAGGCCTACTTAACTATAATTAAGTAGGCCATGTTATGAGTCATAACTTTTGACCCATTTCATTTGTTGTTCATCATGTTAATATGTTCTAGCTATTTCAAATATTTTCTATATCTATGTGACATTCAAAATACTGGAGTCAGACATTTTATATACCGATTCCACAGCCCGGATAAGAAGAAAAAATAGTGAAATGAGTCATGAGATGGGTTGTAACAATATGCTTTGAAAATCATAGACTGAGAGAATTAAAGAGTACTGAATGGTTCTACACCAGCGGTATAGAGTATTCGATACCATATCATTTCGTTTGTGATATTCTTAAGATCTATGATTTTAAAAGCATATTGTCACAACCCTAGTAATGAGACTGACCTGTGAGAGGCAGTGAGACAGTGCTGACTGAGTTCTTGCTGAGAGGGGAAGGTGAAGTGACACACTTCACACCAGTTAACTGAGGGGTGTTCATCCTTCATGTGGTCCTGGGGAGAGAAAACAGAGAGGGAGGAGAAAAAGATGAGAAAAAAAGGACAAGGAGAAAAATGAATTAAAAAATGGGAAGACTTCAAAAGAGAAGGAATTTAAGCCATTGAAGCAACCTAACACACACACACTTATCTAAGAACTTCCACGAGAATCCTCCAAGAGTGAAATTAGATTTTTAAAAGATTAATAAATATGGTAAATATTTCATAAATAAATAATCCATAGCTGCACCAAATTACAACAGTTCAGGGCACTTCTCCTCCATCAACTAAAGAGAGCTTCTGAATACATGTAACAAGAGTAGCTATATCGTAATTTCAAGATATAATAAATATAATGAAAATTAAAGTTAGCTATTAAGAAGCCATGTCATATTATAACACTAAGATATTGATATTCTTGGGAATTTCTTTTAAATATATATGAAATAGAACATCATTCTGTGGAAATTCATATAGCTAGCTATAATTTTTTTTTTATAATTATTTGAAAGAAAACGATGTCTTCTATTGCCTGAGGTGTATTAATACAGTATATTGTAGCTAAACATGTGTGCACAATAATGAATTATAAATCATGATGCGTCCCATATGGGATAATGCCCGCTACAGGGTTAAAGTCATAAACTCACGAATGTTAAGATATAATGAAGTTCTTTAGGATATATACTCACCACTAGTGTTGGTCGTGACGTCATTTGTTCTTTACAGACACAACAACACTGCGACTGACCGACCTTCTTCTTCTTCTTGCCTCTGCGCCCACCATTCTCCTTATCGCACTTCGACAAGTCGTTGTAGATGTCAGAGGGTTTGTCGTGCAGAGGTCTGGAGGCTTCACAACCCTTGAAAGAGTCTGGCGCCTGTTTGCCAAAGGGTGACTTGTTGCCACTTCTACTCATTTCGAACTGATTATCAGGTTTGGCTGCGTCAGTATCATCACCACAGTTGATTTCACCTAATGAACAATTAGGACACTATTAGTAGCTACCTAATTATTTCATAAGAGTCTATAATAAAATAAAACTAGATTACGTGTACTCGGTAGAGCGCATACCTTCACCACTGCTTTGACCCATTCTCTCCCAAAATCTAATGGTAACTGGATAATAACCAATTGTCCCACCAAGTTTCAGGCAATTTGGTTGAATACTGATTGGGTTATTAATGACCTTGACCGGATCACTCCCAAAATTCTACCAAATGGTTCCTGAACAGTAACCAATCGTTCCACCAAGTTTCATGCAATATGGTTCAATACTTTTTGAGTTATAAATGACCTTGACCTTTGACTGGATCTCTCCCACAATTCTACCAGATGGTAACTGGATATTGACCAATCGTTTCACTAATTTTCAGGCAATTTGGTCGAATACTTTTTCAATTAAGCGAATAACAAGATGATAAATAAATAAATGCAGTCTAAAATATAGCCTTCTGCGAAGGTAAACATAGTTATGCTCTTCCATTCAAAATTAGAATTAACTAAATCTGTGAAGTACCACTAGGCACAAAAACAATCATACCTTAGGTATAGAGCTGAACTTTTTCTCTGCTAAATAATTAGCTATTGACCTTAATTAGCTAGGGTAAGTTCCAAATTATCGGTAAGTTCCAAATCTTCGGTCATATAAGAAAAATGATATAATAATTATTATTTTAATTTGTATCCGTGATACCTGAAGATATCATGGATACCAGGTAAAATAAAAATAAAATACTGTTTTCTTGTATAACTGAAGATGTGGAACTGACCGATAATTTGTAACTACTTACCTTTTTCAAAGAGTCTCTGACTGTCCTCCTGGTTGAGTCTGTAGATGTACTGACCATTGTCAGTCACCATGAAGTACTGAGGAGTGTGTACTGACTCTGACTGAGAGTAGTCCTTATTGCCGAGGATGTGAGCCAACTGAGCAGCCTCGATGAGTCCTGGGGAGAGAACAAGTCAATGAAAAAGACTCTAAATTATTACTTATTAGCTAATGATATGGACACAATAGCTATTTAACTATTGATGGTTGTTTTAATCCTTCATTGAGCATCTTATTGGTGCAATTGATGGTTGTTTTAATCCTTCATTGAGCATCTTATTGGTGCAATTGATGGTTGTTTTAATCCTTCATTGAGCATCTTATTGGTGCAATTGATGGTTGTTTTAATCCTTCATTGAGCATCTTATTGGTGCAATTGATGGTTGTTTTAATCCTTCACAGGTTTCACCAAATTGACTAAAATTTCCACAATGTTAAATTATTTCTCATAGCTATATACTTTTTTTCTTACATTATCACAATGTGGAACCGTACAATAACTCTGAACTTCCCCTACTCAAATATAATAGTCAGTTAATTTACCTCCTGTCTCTGGTAGTTGAATCGTCACGCCTCCATCTTCCTCTGCAATGAGATGAGCCACATTAGGGAGACAGGCTTGGTTGACATCGATGTAAGTCATACCTCCAGAGTTAGTCTCCTGACTGTTGGTAATGTTAGTCTCATGACTGTTGGTAATGTTAGTCTCATGACTGTTAGCCATGTTAGTCTCCTGACTGTTAGACTGCATCATCATAGTCATTCCATCCTCTTGGTAGTTAATATCATCTAGAGACTGTGATGGGTCTGTCTTGCGGAGAATCTGAGACTCCTTTTCTAACGGCGCTTTGAACTGTTTGAACGTCTGACCAGACTCTAATTTGTAAGCTGAAAAGTTCTGTGGAAAAAAGAGCAAATTAAAATAATTACAATGGCGATGATTATGCTGAAACAGTGAATCAAACATAAAATAACGTGAAACTTAAAAATTATATAGCTAGTAGCTACTTTCATCTAATTATTTTTCAATAAAGATAGTGGATCTAATATTACAGAACACAGCACTATTCACTGAAGAAAATATTAGAAGTTATCCTTATCTCAAAGGTGGAACTCAAACATACCTTGCTAGTTTCATTTTCACTGAATACCATATCAACATCACCAATGGTGATATTAGGGGCCCCTCTACCCTCTTCAACAACCTTCTTCTCCATTGAAGCACCGGCAAATGTATTGCTTCTGCTTCTGCAACCGTGCTTCGAGATGAAAGTTTCCGGTAGAACATACTCGTTCTGATTGACTGGGGCAGGTTTGGGGAAAATCTTGACATTCATGTCTCTGTAGCCTGTGTCTGGGGTGTCTGTCTCTTGTAGGGACATTCTAGAGGTGTCAGGGGGATTAACTACCGTGTAATTGGCTTCTGTGGGTACATTCTCTCTTTGGACATAATTCAAGTCGCTCTCCATAACTTCTTGTGCCGCGGCATCAATGTGCAAGACACGGTGTGAGGCAAACAAGTCAGGTTTTCTGAAACTGTCCTGGTTTTCCTGGTTCTTTATCTGTGCCATCTTTAGGTTTGCTTCCTCCTGGTCACCCCTGAGATTGGGACCGGCTTGTCGCACTGCCTGCATCACCAACTCGTTACGGTGGGTCTGCACATGCTTCTTGCAACAGTCGTTTGTTTTGAAAGTTTTGTTGCAGTACGGACACATGAAAGGACGGACCTGAATCATGGGAAATAATATTAAATTTTGGCTCAAGAATCAATGGGAAACTTCAACCTTTATTGATCACATTCAGTTAGCTACTTGAATTAAATATGAAAATCAGTTTGCTGAATAGTAAAGAGTTAATTATTCTTAGGAAAAGTAGCTATCTACCAAATATCTTAACATGAACAATTTACAATTCCTCAGCACAATTTTACGAGTGTTTTTTGATATGATCATATGAACATTATTCACTTTATAATTTATATTGTTAAAAATGTGATAGCTACCTAATGTGTTTCATCAACTTCTGATTCTCATATTCCATTTAAAAAAGATAGTCCATAATAGGTAACCAAAATGAATCGACCACTACCTAATAGATTGAAGATCAGAATTTACCGTAATAAATGAAATAACTATTTAAGGAATAAGTTTAATTTAGACTAAATGTCATACTACTTCACTAGCTACAAACACTAAGCTTCTATCTCATGTACTTTAATATGAAGTGATGCAAGGCGTAACTAACTAACCTGCGAGTGGACACAGAGGTGCCTAGTGACACTACTCTGAGTGGCGAAAGCTCTCTTGCAAACTGGACAACTGTGCTTCTTGTCGTTGGAGTGTGTCCTCATGTGTGCCCTGAGAACACTTCCAGAACTGAAACTTCTCTCACACTGGTTGCACTGGTAAGGCCTCTCCCCAGTGTGAATCCTCTCATGCTGCTTCAGGTGGGAAGACTTCTTCAGAGAGGCTGGACAGAATCTGCACTTGTGAGGCCTCTGTTCCGAGGCACTCAGGTCATACACCTCCGTGTTACGGGATGATCTCGGTACAGGGCCTTCATCAGTCATCAGAAGGGGCTCCTTGAGTCGCACCACAGGCAAAGGGGTGTTCTCCATCCTGTTTGTGGACACAGGTCGTCTCCTAACCTTTTTCATGTCTACTCTGATCACGCCCTTGCCTAAGGAGCTCATGTGGTGCGTTTTACGGTGCAGTCTCATGGCAGATGCCGAGGAGAAGACCTTTTCACATTTGTCACATTGGCGCACCTGTGTGGGCTGGTGAATCTTGAGGTGCCCCATGAGGGTGGACTTCACCCGGAAGCCTCTACCACACACTTCACACTTGTAAGGCTTGTCATCAGAGTGAATTCTGAGATGTCGTAGAAGATCCGATGGTTTTTTAAACTCTTTGTTGCACCGACTGTGGTTACACATGTGGTACTTAGTGTCTTTAACTATCCTCATAACCACCAAGTGTCTCTTGGTGACTCCATTCACCTTACCAGTCAGAGTCACCATCTTGCACCTATTTTTGAGAAGGGAAGTGTTCTTCTTGGGGGAAGAATTTAGCTCCATCATTTCCAAGTTAGAAACTACAGACTCTTGCATTTCAGTCTGAATTCTGAGGGAATCATCTAAGGCTTTAACTGAGAATCCTTCTGTGTTATCTTTCGTTTTATCAGTTAGTTTATCACATGCCACACCACTGTTTGCTAAAGCTTGCTCTAAAATGTCATTCTTACTCTTTTCAGTAGCTGTGTCATCTACATAATTCACTGCCACACTATTATAGTCAGAGTTGTTATTCTCCTTCTCAGAATCTTGTAGCATGTGCGTGATTGTTGTGACTACAGTTTCATTGGCACTGGGATTCTCCTCTACAACTGGCCTTGTGTCAATCTCCTCTTTTAATTTAACATTATTTTGTGGCTGGTTATCTGTGTTCACAACTTCCACGTGTGTGATGGGTATGCTGTGCATCTGAGAAATGTGAGCATTAAGGCTGCCCACTTTTTTGAATACGCAGGTACATTCTTCACACTGATAGCCACTGGCATTGTCTGAGGATGTGGGGTGCACACGCTTCACATGACACACCAGATTGCTTCTCTGTGCAAACTTCTTTCCACACAGCAAACAGCTGTGTGGTTTGTAGCCTGTGTGAGTGGCCTGGTGAGTTAAGAGAGTTCCGCTCTGGTTGAAAGCTCTGCCGCAATTAGGGTACTGACATTTGTAAGGCCTCTCTCCTGTGTGAATTCTTAAATGTCGTTTCAATTGAGAAGGCTTGAGGAATATCTTATTGCACTCTGAACACGTGTGTAGCACACTCGACTTTCGAAACTTTCCTAACATTAATTTACTACGGCGTCTAAATTTAGGCTGCGTCAATCTGCGTACAGTCTTGTGAACGAACAAATGCTCTACTAAATGTTTATTGTTGGTGAACTTAGCACTACACTTCGGACATGACAATTTGCTATCTTCATTAGCGTCACTATAACTATCTTCTACCACAATTGACTTGGTCTCCTCCTTAACGTGTACGGGTATGTTTATGTCCTCTATCTGAGGCTGGTGTGTTTCATAGGAAGCATCTACGGGTTCTGATTTTATCACTAGAGTGTGGTGGGAATTCTGGTGCTCTGGCAACTCCAACTGAAATTAAAAAAGGGAGGAAATGGTAAAAGCTGCAACTATTAAATTGGGATTTTATTTTATACATATTTTATATAGCTACATCAATTATGTTAGCTGACTATTGTAGGTGTCAAATTATATAGCTATAACTAGCTAAGAATTAGCTATGACAGTGAATGCTTTTATCAATAAACTGAAATTGAAGATCGGGACATGAAGAGAAGCATAAAAACACGACGTGATTCAAGTTCCGAGTTACTGAACTGTTCTACATTTATGATCACATAGAAATAGGATATAATTATAATTTAACAAATTAATTTAATTGGTATCCATGACACCTGCATGTTTGGATACTAATTAATAAAGTTCAATAATTATTACACACTATTTTCTTATGATTGTAAATTTAGAACAGTTGGAAACTCATAACTTGGAATTTAAGATTGAACCTAAAGCAGTGAGGAAAATAATTTTCATGACATTTTTCTACCACAAAAAAAAAAGAGACTAAACTTTCCTTTGAATTCTTTTCAAATTTAGTGGACAGCTATATGAAAAACTGTCCAATTGATGCTAAAGGGTTAATATGCAATATTTTAATTTTTGTATTCTTTAGCAATTGTTTCTGTAATCTTGTGGATTAGATAAACTATTTGTACCTTGATATAATACTTCACTATAGAGGCTACATCCTTATACAGGGTGGGGCGTAAGTTTGGAAGCAAATGAAAGTGCATATTATAATCCAACGAAAAATATATTTAATAATTTACAGTTATGTATTATTACATAAGGGTTTTAAGAATTCAAAAATCATAAATTTATTCAAAATGTCCCCCCCTTGTTTTTAATAACAGCCTCAAATCTCCTCCGAACTCCTCCTACTGCGGCACGCAACTGTTCTTGTGAAATTTCCTTCCAAGATCTCTGGAGCGAACGCTTTAAATCATCCACACTGCGATGGAATTTACCACAGGCCTTTGATTCAAGAATGGACCATACCGAAAAGTCCATAGGATTAACATCTGGGGAGCAGGGAGGCCACATTTCTTTGGACCAAAACCGTGGTAGATGGTCATGGCACCAGTTTTGAGTGACATTTGCAGTATGTGAAGTCACGCCGTCTTGCTGAAATGTCCATAGAGTGTCATTACCGAAGTGATCCTTAGCTGACTCCAACATTGGCGTCAAAATATTCTCAATATAACATTTAGCATTGATTTTGGCGCCTTGTTCCACAAAAATTAAAGGAGATCTCCAAGTTTCTGAAACGGCGGCCCAGACCATTACTGAAGCAGGTTTCATGGTTCTGTGGACAGTTTTTTGGTTGTATAGGACTTCAATTCTCTCAGAAGTGCTTTGCTTCTCTCCAATCTCTTTTTCTTTACAGCTTCTGACAGAGTCTGTCTCTTTTGGAGGGTGAAAGAGGACATCTTTAGGTCTTCTTTGACAACTCTTCTCATTGTTCTGGGACTCACATTAGCTGTTTTGGCTAACAATCGTATTGACCTTTTCGGGTTACTCCTGATCTTCTCTCGGGCACATTTTATCAGTTGTTTGGTGCGTTGTGAGCGTGGTCTACCACTTCTTGGACGATCAGTCAAGTCTCCTCTCTCATTAAAACGCTTCACACACTTCCAAACAGTCGATCTCGCTACTGAGAGAGTCTTTGAAATGACGGAATCTGACTTCCCGGCACGGTGTAGAGCAATAATGGCTTCTCTTTTGTCTGACATTTTTGAATTGACTAATTTTTTGTAAAAAATAACACTGCCACGTCATAATGTAGTGTCTCTACTATAGTTCAAACCCTATCACCTACTTAGGAACTTATTTTTAAGAATTATATAAATGTTTGAAAAATTGCTTCCAAACTTACACCCCACCCTGTACATTCACTAGCTATAGAGGAGTTCTACTGTATAATCACTCACAGCAGACACGAACTCCTCCCCACAGATGTTGCACAGCACCGCCTCATCCTCTTCGTGCACTACAATGTGCGACTTGAAGGAGGCAAGCCGTCTGAACACTTTCTTGCACACAGGGCAGTTGTAGGGGGGGTGAGGGGCGTGTGTGGACTGGTGCAGGGACAGGTTTTTCTGAGGGAGACAATGAGGAGGGTGAGAGATTTAAATAGAATTACAGATCACTATCAATCTAGTTGATATTTTTTAACATTAATAAAAGGATTAAAAGATATAAAAATATGATGACAAAATAAACTGGGACGTCATTAGCATTAGTTACTAGTTGTTAATTTGGAACATTCAATTAAATTGCTAACTAATCATCTAAAGAGACTCAAAAGATAAAATATTTTGCTACAGGGTGGTTAGAACAAGAAACCCCTATTTAGTGTACATATTAGAAACTCCTATTTAGTGTACATATAGAAACCCCTATTTAGTGTACATATTAGAAACCCCTATTTAGTGTACATATTAGAAACCCCTATTTAGTGTACATATTAGAAACCCCTATTTAGTGTACATATTAGAAACCCCTATTTAGTGTACATATAAGAAACCCCTATTTAGTGTACATATAAGAAACCCCTATTTAGTGTACATATTAGAAACCCCTATTTAGTGTACATATAAGAAACCCCTATTTAGTGTACATATTTTAAGTAAAACAATTGTACGATTATGAATAGCTACACTATTTTTATGTCAGCTTCTCGTTATTATTTATAACACTAGATTTACTTTTTGTTTAGTTAGCTGTAGATAAACTATAGTTTTATTTTTGAACCTCCCTGTAGCTATCCTGTCATGTTTTCTTTTTTAGTGAGGACACTTTTATAAATTTAATTATAATTAGAAAAGATGTAATTCTGAACTCACCGGTCTGTTGAAAGACACTCCACAGTCTGGACACTCGTAAGGCTTATCCTGAGCATGAGTCGTGAGGTGCTTCTTGAATTTGCTCAGCTTGTGAAAGGTGAGCAGACACTTGCTACACTCGTACACCTTGTTGCGCGTTCTCTCGTTGTTTGAGTTGCTGTCTAGCGTTTGAGACGACATCTTGTTGCTGTTATTTTCCGAACTGTCCGCCACCACAACCTGAAACATGAACCTCGTTAGATATTGAGGGCAAATCATATAAATATCAAAAAGTATTAAGGAAGCTTCACTCAACAATAATAAACTTTCCAATATTATGAGTTGAATTTTGAAGGTAGCTATGTTCAATAATTTCAAGTGGGACAAATGATAGTCAATGTAAAGAGAAAGCGCCATCACATGATCATTCATTACATCAATTGACTGCGTGATGTTCTAAACTTCTGTTAATATAATCAAATTCTCTACAGTGATATATTTATAAGATTTACTCAAATAACTAAAATGTTCTTGTACGAAATCCAAACGTTGATGTTAAATATTCAAAGCTACTGAAATCAGTCCCATGAAGTGCCTGAATGCGCTTAATACACTTTGCAAAAAAGCTAATAGCACAAATTTCATTAAAATAAGCAAAAAAGGGAAAGCATATTTTAAAGTACATTCTTGGAACTTTTATATACATTTTTTCTGCATGTTTATATTTTGTTTTTATCTTTTTCGCAAAAACAATTTGCTTGGTATGTATTAATGTGAAATTACACTAGCTACATTGCACTCTTACTCCAATGAAGATGAAGCATTAGCTAATAGAGAAAAATACTGAATATAATGTCAAGACTAACTTACCTGAAGTAGTTTTCCTTCTTTTGAAGTCATTAGAATAGAGCCTGCAGAGTACTGCTCCTCTGTCTCGTAATTAAGTTGATGCTCAGAGTACTCCTGTTGAGGATCTGAAGAAGGCACTGAGATGTCCTCAGGCCTCTGCATTTGTTCACCATTGGATAGATTCAAAGGAATGAGGTTTGTACTGTCATCAAAGTGACTAATGCTGCACAGTTTGCCACCATTCTGTCTGTCAGGTGGAGGTAGGTGATGGTCATCCTGATTCAAGTCTCTTTGGTTAGAAGATATCAACATGTTTTGATTGCTTTTATTGACTCTATTAATATTTTGTGAGGTGTCCACAAACTGTCTTCTGCTGCCAGAGCTATTTTGAGGACCCAGGACAAAAGTACCTGGCAATAAATGGGACGGTTGGAGAGAGTTCTTGTCGCACAGGAACACATTCTGCTGCATTGTGTTGGTGTTCACATCGAGTATCAAATTCTGAGACGAGTCTTGGTTCAGTTGGAAATTATTTTGAGAGGTGATGATTTTGTGGTTACCGTTAGTGAGGAAGAGGGTTGGGGATTGATTGCTATCGGCAATATCTTGAGTGTAGAAGAGATTGGAGTCTAGCCTTACTAAGTTTTGAGGAGCCATCAACATGGCATTGTTGTCAGACATGGCGTTGTCGTTATCACTGAGGTTAGATTTGAAATTCATGAGGTTGGGTTGTTGAACAAGGCAGTTTCCAGGTACCAGAGTTACTATTTGGGATGCAATATCACTATTCAACTGCTCTGGTTGCTCATTCTGCTGTAGTAACTGATTCAGTCCTGTCATCTTATCATTGGAATGAACAAAATCTATATTGTTTGCTATGAATTTGCCACCACTGTCCACCATCCTCAATTCAGAAGGCTGTTTCAGTGAGCTCTCACTGTAATTTATACCCATTTCACTGCCTTCTCCAGCAATGTTGCCTTGAGGTCCACTTGTGAATGACAGTATTCCATCTGAAATAAAACACAAAGTTGTGAGAGATGTGTTGAACAATAATTTATATTGCATCTAATATTTGCTTGCAATTTTTTCAATAAGCTATCTTTGAATGTTAAAAATACATAGGTACATTATTGAACTTTTGAAGTAAATTAAAAAATAGGAAGTAATCTCCTACAACCATTTGTTTACAGTGCCCATGGAAACATAAAAGCAGTTTAGAAATTAGAAAACCAAAAGAAGATATTCAGAGTCAAATTTCTGAATTTTTAAACATTCAAAAGTAATTAACACTTTGTTTAGCTGATATCGGTTGCATTGGATATTTCTTAATATAATAAATCAGAGCCATCGGCTCATCTGCTTTACCTTGCAAGTCTCCGTAAGTGTCTGAAGATAGAAAATTGGCCGGAGGTTCGTTCATGACTGCACTTTGCGGCAATTCAAAACTCAGACAGGAAAGGCTGGTGCCCAAGTTGGACTGTGTGAACTCTTGATTGCTATCCATTGTGACAATAGTTTATTCAAATTAATAATAAAGAACTACCATTTTCCAAATACCTGTAAAGAAGCCGATTAGCAAACAAATAATCAATAACAATTGAGAGAGAAAATATCTTTGTCAATTCTTTTTACAGAAATTGGGAATTGGGCGCAACCCATGTTTTGAAGTGTGGCAAGAAAGTCGCCAGTTTAGTGAGAAAATGGATATAGCTAGGTCGCCACATTTAAGATACTTTGAAAGAGAAATTTGGCTACCTAGTGAAGATTTTACACTTGAAAACATCCTTAGCCCTTATGCTTCATGTCTGATGCATGTGTATTTTCTTGAGACTATTTTAGGAGTGATTTACATGTTATTTAGAGGTTTTCCAACTTATTTAACCCCTCAAAAGTTGCCAATAAACTGGCGACTTTGTCCTTACTTTAAAACATGGGGCGCAGCTAATAACATGGCAACATAGGAATTAGCTAAATAGTGTTGAAATTTTAGTTAAATGTATTACACACTCGTTATATGTTTAATGTTAACTTCCTGTTAGACTAGCTCAGCTATATTAAATTACCTATTGTTTAAATAACAATGTATTACTTTTATGAGAAACGGACTTAAGGTCTAAAGACCATTACATTTCCGGCGCGTGTTAAATAACACCGCATGGAGATCCTTAAGGCAGTCTGTTTTTGCATTACTCAGAGAGAGATGTGATTCTCTCATCTCTCTAATATTCTTCTCTCTGTATAACATATTACTCTTTAAATAAACTCTATGTCTTAACGTTGTTAACCCACTGTAATTTAACCTAATTCTAACAGGTTATGGGCCCAGTGAACGATAAGAGTTTATAAATCAAATTATGTTTAAACAAGTTAGAAGTCTATTAAAGTAATCAATAAAAACTAAGTGCAGTGAAAAAGTGTTAAACTATATGAAACATATACGCACGAACGCTTGAGTAAGCATATCGTGTTAACGCGCTAATGAGGTCAATTATATTGACTGCTCTAGCGAAAACTGTACTTGTTTTTATAGTATAATTATTTAGTATTTGTGCGGAAGAGGTGTCAAGAGAGGTCACAAATTACCTTTAAATCTGTGACCTTATCCTTTGGTAAACAGTCTTTCAACAAAAGGTTCTTGCGAACTAAGACTTGTGTTGCTGTTCCAATTGAATATTAATAATTATATTCAGTGAAGTTATTCTTATGAATTAGAATAATTTTAGAATATCAATTCAGTTAAACAGTAAATCAATTTAACTGCTTTGTTTGTTTATGTTTGTTAAGTATTGAAAGATAATAAATACTTTGAAAACATGTCTTCAAATAAGTTACCGGGGATTGTTCCCCTAGACGGAAATAATTACCCCACATGGAGGGTACAGATGAAGATGTTTCTCTTAAGAGAGAAACTGATGGAGTTTGCTGATTGAACTAAACCAGTTCCAATAGATTCCGATTCAACTGATGTTAAAGCTGCCTATGCGAATAACAAGAATAAGGCTCTTGCAGATATAGTACTATCTATTTCTCCGTATCAATTGTACTTAGTTGGACAACCCACGGATCCACAAGCTGTCTGGACCACCCTTCAAGAAACGTTTCAGAAAAACACGTGGGCTAACAAATTTCGTCTGAAGAAGAAGCTCTACAACTTAAAATTGATGTCTCCCGAACTACTCAACTCCCACTTGAAAGAACTAACTGAAGTTTTTCAAGAGCTTGCCTTGTTAAATCAAGTGATCAGTGAAGAGGATAAAGTTATTTGTCTCCTTTCATCACTACCAGAGCCGTTTGAAGTGCTTGTTACCGCACTTGAAGCCCAGACAGACATACCTACCTGGATTATCGTAGCTGACACACTCCGGAGAGAATCTGAAAAGTTGAGTATTAAATCCAATGATGCATTGGCATTATCAAATTATGCTGTAGTAAATAAACAGTCAATCATGTGCCATTTTTGCAAAAAATTGGGACACCTGAAGAAAGACTGCTTTAAATTTAAACGGTATTCTCAAACTAACAGAACTCAAAACCAGCCAAATGGTGTAAATGTAAGTCATATAGAACTTAATCACACAATGTATGCTAATGATATCGCTCTTTGTAACAAATATGTCGACAGTAATATTTGGATAATAGATTCAGGCTCTTCATCACACATGAGTGGTGATAAAAATTTATGTAAAGATTTTGCAAATATTAGCAAACCTATCAATGTTAAAGTAGGTAATGGAGATGTCTTACAAGCTATTTCACTAGGAAATGTTTCTGTTATTGTGAATATACCAGGTGGTGGAAGTAGAACATGTAAAATAAATGATGTACTATATGTGCCAAATCTAGCTTTTAATCTACTATCAGTGTCAAAAATGACAAGTAATAATAAATCTATTATTTTTGAAAATGATAAATGTAAAATATTGAACGAAAATAAAGAGTTAATTGCTGAGGCTAACTGTGTTGGTCAACTCTATTATCTAAATACTTTAGTTCATAAAGCTGCAGTAACTGTTGATCAAAATAAAGTAAACATTTTATGGCACAGAAGGCTCGGTCATATAGGTAACGATAACTTGACTAAAATGATCCGAACTAAATCAGTAAATGGTCTGGATAGTAAATTAAAAGCTATAGAAGGCGTGTGTGAACACTGCTGTAATGGGAAAATGCATAAAATACCTTTTTCTACAAGCATTAAGAAAAATTGTAAACCTCTTGATTTAATCCACACAGATGTCTGTGGGAAAATTACTCCCACTTCCAGGGGTAATAATTCATATTTTCTGACCTTTATTGATCATGCTACTCGATACTCCTGGATATATGTTAATGCCCATAAGAGTGATGTGTTTCAGAAATTTTTGGAATGGAAAGCTATGGTTGAAAATATTTATGAAAGGAAAATTAAAACCTTGCAGTCAGATAATGGAGGAGAATATACCTCAAATAAGTTTGAATCATATTTACGCAATGAAGGTATAATTCACCAGAAATCTATTCCTAAAACTCCTGAACAAAATGGGTTAGCTGAAAGATTTAATAGAACTATTATGAAAAAAGTTAGATGTATGTTATCTGATTCAGGAATTGATAAGGAATTCTGGGGTGAAGCACTATATACTGCAAATTATCTAAATAATAGATGCATTAATTCATTTTTAGTAAATAAAACTCCATATGAAGCTTTAAATCTTAGAAAACCCAACGTTAGTCATGTAAAAGTTTTTGGATGCACTGGGTATGCGCATATTTCTCGAGATGAACGATCAAAATAAGAAAATAAAGCTACCAAATGTCTGTTTATTGGCTATGGCACAGTTACTAAAGGGTATAAGATGTATGATGTTGAATCTAAAAGAATCTTCTTTTCCAGGAATGTAACCTTTGATGAATCAATTTCATCTAAGATTGAGAGCCCTCAACTGAGTGAGACTCCTACCTCTCCACTGGTGTTCCCTTCAGAAGATTCAGAACCTGCTGGGCCTGAGAACCAAACTCCTGAAAATAATCCTCAAATAATCCTCCCTGATGCGCAACCTGTACCAGCTATCAGTCCTGATGAGGATCTTAGACGATCGTCTAGAATTCGTCGAGCTCCTATTAGATATGGTAGTTGGGAGTATGATCAGTTTGAGGAGGAGGAGGGTTTATTAGTAAATGGTTTATTCAATATCGAGCCTAGGTCAGTATCTGAGGCTCTTAATAGCGGTTCTGAATCCTCTAAATGGAAACATGCCATGGAGAGGGAATTAAATGCTTTTGAGAAACATAAAGTTCTTGAACTCATAAAACCTACCTCAGATTTAAACATAATCAAATCTAAATGGGTGTTTAAAAGAAAAAAGGGATCTGATGGTAGAGTGGTTTCATATAAAGCTAGATTAGTCGCTCAGGGTTTTTTACAGAGTCCTGGAATCGACTATGATGAAATTTTTGCTCCTGTAGTGAGATTTGAATCGGTGCGAACCATGTTATCATTAGCAGCTAACCAAAAATTATTTGTACATCACTTGGATGTCAATTCTGCTTTTTTGAATGGGGATCTTAAAGAAAATGTTTATATTAGACAGCCTCCTGGCTATGCTATTCCAGGAAAAGAAGATTTAGTATGTAAACTAAATAAATCTATGTATGGGTTAAAACAATCACCCAAATGTTGGAATGATGCTTTGGATGCATATCTTAAATCCTTAGGATTTATTCAGTCCTCTTGTGACTCATGTATATATGTTAAAGTAATCAATAACTCTCCATGCTTCATTTCTGTGTATGTAGATGATATTATTGTAGCATATTATTGTAAGAACTATGATGACCTTACTAAAATCAAGACTGATTTAAGTGCTAAATTTGAGATGAAAGACTTAGGAAAATTATCCTATTTCTTAGGCATAAAAGTCGTACAAGACGAAAATAAAATAGCTCTAAATCAATCTTCATTTGTCAACGAGTTATTAGATAGATTTGAATTCAATAATTGCAAACCGGTTTCAACCCCTGCTGATGTTAATTCTCATTTGGAACCAACTACTGATGATTGTGAACTAGTAGATAAAACTAAATATCAGTCAGCTGTAGGTGCTTTACTGTATCTATCTACTAAAACTAGACCGGACATAACTTATGCAGTTGGAAATGTCTCTAAATTTTGTTCCAATCCAAACACTAAGCACTGGTCTGCAATTAAGAGAATATTTAGATACCTAAAGGGCACACCTGATCTTGGCATTACATATGGTAATGAAGATTCTGAGTTGATAGGTTATTCTGATGCCGACTGGGCAGGTAACAGAGTTGATAGGAAAATTACTTCTGGCCAATGCTTTATGTTAAATAATTCCATTATTTCTTGGCGCTCAGTGAAACAGTCATGTGTTGCTTTATCAACGGCTGAAGCTGAATATGTTTCCCTCTCTGGTGCCTCCCAAGAAGCTGTATTTCTAAATAAATTACTATTAGATCTTAAAGTACCTAATAAGAATCCTATAGTTTTGTTTGAGGATAATCAGTCAGCTATTTGTATTGCTAAAAATGCTAAAAATCATCCTAGATCGAAACACATTGATATTAAATTTCATTACATTAGAGATCTTGTTGCTTCAAACACAATTAAACTTGTGTATTGCCCCAGTGAAACTATGCACGCTGACATATTCACTAAACCGTTGCCTACTGATAGATTTATCAAATTAGTTGAATTAATAGGCATGAAAAATATATAATGTCGTGTGAGGAGGAGTGTTGAAATTTTAGTTAAATGTATTACACACTCGTTATATGTTTAATGTTAACTTCCTGTTAGACTAGCTCAGCTATATTAAATTACCTATTGTTTAAATAACAATGTATTACTTTTATGAGAAACGGACTTAAGGTCTAAAGTCCATTACATTTCCGGCGCGTGTTAAATAACACCGCATGTAGATCCTTAAGGCAGTCTGTTTTTGTATTACTCAGAGAGAGATGTGATTCTCTCATCTCTCTAATACTCTTCTCTCTGTATAACATATTACTCTTTAAATAAACTTTATGTCTTAACGTTGTTAACCCACTGTAATTTAACCTAATTCTAACAAATAGGACTTGGGCGCCAGTCTGATTCTGAAAAGAAGGTCTCCTCAGACGGTCAGACCCCAGTCTGCAAAAGATGCATGAAGTTGTGAAGTTTATCCAGCGACTATTGAGGCCCTGATATTAGTTTCCTGAATTATCCGGCGACAATTTTCTAATCAATTCCTATGTTTATATGTAATTACTGGAGAGTATTTTGAGATTTTTAGCCATTTTAGAGAGAAATTAGAAATCTTTGGAAAGAAATTGCACCAAGAATTAAATATCTGGAGACTGATCATGCTGCAGTGCCAGACTGTATTTCATGGTTGAAAATAATATTCTGCCAAAGTCAGTGGATATTTAGCTATTTATTCCTGATACCATTAATTTTTGGTGGAAAAATGGGCAAAATGTTGGTGGATCAGCCAAATTACTAGAAATTTATGGTGGATTTTTTCATTTTTTTCAAAAAGTCAGTGGAATTTTGTGCACCAAATACAGACTGGCAGTGTAGTGCATGATTTGCAGAATGGGTCAGACCCAGGATTTTTTTACAGAAATTGAGATTTGGGCGCAGCAAATAACATGGGAATTGGGAACATAGGATTAAATAAAACTTGGGCGCAGGATTAATCCAGGAATCGGCAAATCCTGCTGTACTTTTCAGACTAGCAAATAAAAATGGTGAAAAATATCTAATTTTCATTTTTCTCCTATGCTACAATGTTATTTTATATTTTGGAGAGAATTCATGGTAATTCGATCATTTTGGAAAGAAATTTGGTTATTTTTTTTACACAGAACTGGACCAGTCTGCAAAAACTTTAAAAAATTTCGTAGAGATCTCTTACCACTCTGGAAAAAGAGGTGTTTTCTGATGAATTAATTACTCTGTGAGTCTGTTGGAGTTTAGCAAACCTTAAAATACAGTAATAAATTAATGGGAACCCAGTCTGCAAAAGATGCATGAAGTTGTGAAATTTATCCGGCAACTTTTTAGGCCTTGAAATTAGTCTCCTGAATTATCTGGCGACAAATTCCTAATTACATGTAACTAGTGGAGAGAATTTTGATCATTTTGGAGTAAAATTTGAAAATCTTTGGAGACGAATCACTCCAAAAATTAAATATCTGGAGACTGATTGTGCATCAGTGCATGCTTTGCAGACTGGATGGGAACTGTATAATCCACATTCCGCAGCATTTAGCCTCTAAAATTCATCTGTTAGCCCAAGTAATAAAGCATGTCCAAACTCGCCATTTTAATGGCGAGTTTGTGACAGTTATTTTGAGCCCTTCAAATGCAAATGGCGAGTTTTATCTATTTTTCTCCTATGCTACAATGTTATTTTGGAGAGAATTTATGAAAATTTGATCATTTTGGAGAGAATTTGTTGAATTTTGGAGAGAGCTGGAGAGACAAATGGAGAGTTTATGAGACATACTATTTCACTTGGCAGTGTTAGCCTAAGGTATTTTCCAGAGTGGATCTCTTATTCTGTTTGTAGCAAAATTAATGTAAATATACCAGTTTGTATTTAGTGCACTGAACTCCTCTGACTTTTTCAAAAATCTGAGAAATAGCTGCCAACATTTTTATCAATTTGTCTAGTCCTCCAACATTTTTCCAGTTTCTCGGACTTTCTCCTCCAAAAATTAATGGTAATATATTATTTTAGTAGGGGTTTAACGTCTGCTTCGGAACCAAAGGCCATATCGCTGACGTCAAAAGGAAATTAAATACAAGGGACTGGAAGAAGCAGTCAGAGAGGAAAGTGGCTCCATGAACAAAGTCACTTACCACCGTCGGTGACAATGCTCATGGATGCAGAAAAGCTACTCCGTGAATGCAGTCACTTACCAAGGAATGTGACGAAACGGGACACAAGCACCGGTGGCTGCACTCACGGATGGAAGAGGAAAATGAAGTGGTGATAGTAAATGAAGCCTACGAGCCTACCTAACACAAAATCTAAGACCTCGTAGTTGAAGAGCATAACCCTAGCGCTATCCTCTAAAACTGCAAGTAGCGTTAAAAAAATGATAAACATGGTAAAAATGAAAAAAGACAGTCCATAATCCAAATTACAACAGTTCGGGGCCCAAGGGATGCCACCCCCCTTCTCTTCCATTCACCACAGACAGCTTCAGGATAGAGCCCCTGGGGCCAAGTTAAATAGTATGTCTCATAAACTCACCATTTGTCTCTCCATCTCTCTCCAAAATTCAACAAATTCTCTCCAAAATGATCAAATTTTCATAAATTCTCTCCAAAATAACAGTGTAGCATAGGAGAAAAATAGAAAAAACTCGCCATTTGCAATTGAAGGGCTCAAAATAACTATCACAAACTCGCCATTAAAATGGCGAGTTTGGACATGCTTTATTACCAGTCTGCAGAATATGTGAGATATTTGGGATATTCTCTCCGAACAATTTTGAATTAATTCCTATATTTACATTAATTTTGCTACGAACACATTTGAATTAATCCCTATATTTACATTAATTTTGCTACGAACAAAATAAGAGATCTCTACGAACACTTTACCAGTTTCTGCAGACTGGCTTTATTACTTGGCCCTGGGGGCTAATGGTAATATAGGAATTAATTAATCCTCCAACATTGCAGGAATTTTCCATGTTTCAAAGTGTGGCAGGAAAGTCGCCAGTTTGGTGAGAAAATGGATCAAGGTCAAAGATACTTTGAAGAAGAAATAGGACTTCCTAGTGAAGATTTTACACTTGGAAACATCCTTATGCATCATGTCTGATGCATGTGTAATAATTGAGACTATCTATGAGTGATTTACTTATTATTTACAGGTTTCTAAACTTATTTCACCCCTCAAAAGTCCTTGTCCATACTTTGAAACATGGGGAATTTTTTAATTAGAGAATTTGAATATCTACCGACATATTATTGGAATTTACCACCAAATGCAATCTGGCAGACTGGTAAATATAGAGATTAATTCAGAAGTGTTGGTAGATAAATTAAGGTAAATTTATATAGCCTTAGGAATTATATTATCCAAGTAAAATAGTATGTCTCATAAACTCACCATTTGCCTCTCCAGTTCTCTCCAAAATTCAACAAATTCTCTCCAAATTGATCAAATTTTCATTAATTCTCTCCAAAATAACATTATAGCATAGGAGAAAAATAGATAAAACTCGCCATTTGCAATTGAAGGGCTCAAAATAACTGTCACAAACTCGCCATTAAAATGGCGAGTTTGGACATGCTTTTTTACTTGGTATATTATTAATTCAAAATTGTTCGGAGAGAATATCCCAAATATTTCCCACATTCATCAGTCTGGGAACTGGAGAGACAAATGGAGATTGGAGAGTTTATGAGACATAACTACTATTTTACTTGGCAACAGCCAACATATTTGACTGATCCACCAAGTCCAGACTGCAGGAACTGCTAAACTGTTCTCCATGAAATCTTATATTTTAGCTTCTGTTCTCAATAAAATACATGTAAATATAGGAAGAAATTTAGGATTGTTCACACAGATGACAGAAAATGTTAAAAATGTCCCATATGGCATATTCTACAGACTGGCACCAAGTTATCAACATTTTCCTCATATAGCCACGGTAAGCCACCAAAAATTAATGGTAATATAGGAATAATTACCTAGCTAATATTCCACCTACGGTGACCCAAAGGGGAAAATGTTGGTGGATCAGCCAAATATGTTGGTGGATTTTTTCAGCTTTTTGAATAAGTCAGTTCACTCAGTTGGGCTTTCGTGCACCAAAGACAGTCTGGTGAGCAACTACTAGGTATAGGAGGTACTTAGGAAGCTTATATTTTTTTAATAATCTAAGGATATATCCCATATAGGCTATAGCTAGTATATTTCCATATACCTATATTGTGACCTCTTGATTTACAATAGCCTAACTAGGTATATGCTGTCACATAGGTAGCTGTGTTTTGGCAGTTTTGCAGCACCTCCCCTCTTTTTTCCCTGGTCATTCTTCAGTTTTAAATATCATTCATTCAAATTTAATTACTGTCATTTATAAAGTTTTTAAATTTTATACTCCTTGTTTTCTATGGAAACATCCTATCATAATTATAAATCTTATCTAATAGTAAAATAGATATCATATCGAAAAATGGCGTTCAGTCTCCATCACAGTGAGTAGAAATAGTAAGGACAATGAGGTGTAATTTTTACATGACGTCATTACGACAACATTCTAAAATCAAGTTTAAATCAACTCAAGTATGTCATTTTTACTAAAACCGTGTTTTATTTCCTTTCCATTTAGAGAACAATAGGTTTATTAAATTATTCAATACAGAAAAACTTCTAATATTTTAGTTATGAGTGATGCTTTGATGACGTCACTTTTACAAATCTCACAATTGTCACTAATATGTATATTGTGTATACTCTGGTTTACATTTAGATACGAATAGTATATATTTGTACGCTCCTGTGAACTGTAGCTACCTAAAACCTGTAGATTATTATTGCGTGAATAATAAATTCATGTAAGGTATTTTTTTACGATCAATCTTGTGTCTCAACACTTGAATATTTTTACCAATTTTGAATTTTTTACCAATATTTTTACCAATGTAAGGCTCAAAAGTATTGTGCAATACTTGAAAAAAACATAAGAATAAGAACAATAGATGTTGAAACCAAAATGAACGTATACAGTACATAATAATAATTGGAATCTATATTGAGTCTATAATATTGCAGAAAATTTTAGCATCATATGTTGTTGAGGTTTATTAACAAGATAAAACCATTACTTCCTTAACATTTTTTTTTTGACACTACATCCCAGCAAACAGTGGTACATCTAGCCATTGTCTAAATGATGCAGGCATCCGACCTTAGCCAGTATCGGCCGACATTGGTTTACCATCGTGCATGCACTAAAAGACGTCGGCAAGACGCTGGGTTAATGTACCCGTGCAACCAGGCCAATGTCGGCAACGAGCGGCAAAGCGTCGGAGTGCAGTCATCATTTAGATGATGGCTAGTATCGGTACAACGATGTTTGCCAGGATCTTTTAGATGGCGGCTAGTAGTTGCATAAAGATTTCGAAAATAAAATTGCCTAAATTTGGAATATTACAAATTATAACTACCTATTGGATAATGTTCCATTATGTATCATAACTTCTGAAATTTATAAAGGAAAGACAAACGAAATAATACAGCAGATGTCTTAAATTTATTCCACACATTAATCACTTATGTTTCGTGTCAATGCCATTCTTTCAACGAAACAAATGCTTGGGCATCAGAGTGTAGACATGCCTGTTACTTTCAGTCACATGACCTTAGCTTGCTCTGCCATGAGGGCCTTCTCCACCAAAGCCTTCAACTTGGCCCTTCACTAAGGATGAACAATGCAAGCTTCGTAAGTATTTGGGTGCTAGGTAAGCAGATCTAACCCTTGAAACAGTCTGACGGCCCTGACCTGTATGCTGCTTCTTTGCATGGACCTCAAAGGTTCATTTTCGAATTTAGTCCTACGGGAAAGAATAAAATTATAAAATTGTATAGGATTAAAATTTGGTACCGAAGTCATTTTTGCAAATATGTAAAATTTCTAAAGAACAATGACAATTTTCAATCGTCCGTTAAGCACATTCAATTTAAGGAAAGAATCGAAACAGCAATAGTAGCGCCATCTATCACTCTTGTATTTACTTACCTCTTGTCAGTAGTGATTCTCTCGTGCCTCTTAGGTCTGCTTTCCCTCTGAATAGTTCTCCTCATGCTCTTGTCAGTTATTGCTTTCACACAGTTGGTGATCTTCAGAGTCAACTCCCTGAAGTCAGAGTCTGATATGATAAGGAAGAGAAATGAGATGGAGAATTTTAAACAAATTCATGAATAAGATATAAGCAAATCCCTTACAAATAATTAATTAATTGTATCTAAAAATTCATGGTTCTCTTATAAATAAGATCTGCCAATTGCATTACTGTAAAGACCAGAAGCTCAACTATCACTGTTCTCACCTGTTCTGTCTCGGTCCATTCATGAATATCATAGAGGCAACATTGTTCTTGTCTTTTTCATCATAGATCAAGACTTTGAATTTTTCTTCAGCGTCTTCAGTGATATGAAATCAGGAAAGTTTGCCTGATGGATGAAACAATAATGATGAATAAATTATTGCAGAAGTAGTGTAATATACCTCGCATAGCTATACAAAAAAATTAATAAAAGCTATTGATGTAACTAGCATATTATAGACTATAAGTATAATATTTATTCAAATATAGCGTTAGAGGTTACAAGTGATAAATAATTTATAAGAAATTGAAAATTGGTAGGGATTTAACGTCTGCTCCGACCATTTCTGGTCATATCACTGACGTCAAAAGGAAATAAGTACAAGGGACTGAAAAAAGCAGTCAGAAAGGACTGGCTTCACGAGCAAAATCATGTACCACCGTCAATAACATGCTCATGGATGCAGAAAAGCTACTCTGTGAATACAGTCACTTACCAAGTAATATGACGCTCACAAGCACCAGAGACTGCACTCACGGATCCAAGAGGAAAATGAAGAGGTGATAGTAAATGAATCCTATGTAACCCAAAATCTGAGACCTTCTAGTTAAAGAGCATAAACTTAGAGGCTAGAGCTATCATCTTTTCTTCCATTCACCACAACTAGCTTTAGGATAGATCTCCTAGGGGTATAAAGGTTATCGAAAGCACGTTAATGTAGGCAATGCACCACTTTATTTACCTGTTAAGAAACTCTCAATCTTCTTTCCTCAGAGCTTCTGATTGCAGGCAGAGTTCTAGAGTTGCATCTCTCCCTCCTTATTGAGTGGAGATTTCAAAGACTTTCTCTCAGTTGCGCTCAATCTCTGCAATGTTAGCGTACATTTCGATCTGCTCTTCCTTCAGGTGATCCAGATTGATGACGTCACACATTTAGCATACGACGTACTTAAGCTGAAAAGACATAGAAATTATTGACTAAAAAAGTATCCATGGAAAAAAGGGTATCTTGTCAAATAACCAAAATTCATATTAGGAGTTGATAACATCATTCAAAATTTTAATTAATTATAGAAGATATTTTCAAGATCAACCTTACATATCACTCACAAGAACATGTGATACATTCAAAGTGAACCTTGCATGTAATACAGTAAAATTCCTCTGTAGTGAATGTAGATTCCTGAGTAAGAGATTCACCGTGAATAGTGAACAAATTTCTTTAATCTACCATGAATGGCCAACAGTTTTAAAAAATAATGGTCCTTCATCGCAGACTACGATTTTAAATGTATGCACTACGCAAATTCTTGAGTTAATACATTTATTAAAGGTTCTTACATTAAAAATTATTGCTTTATATGCAAGTTATCCAATAAGTTATTTATTATCTAGAGTTAAGTGAATGATGAAGACACACCTGCATTGGGATATCCACAGAGTAGAAGGCAGCATAGACAGGGTCTGCCTCTCCTCCTCCTAGAAGACAGAGACTGAAGTACATCTTGCCAATCTTCACAGACACCATGCATTCCATGGCTATTCCTTTGAGGGATTTGTGGCGGAAGAATGCCTGCATACCTCATCAGCTTGATGTAATCAGCAGCTAACTATAAAGGAAATAGTTGGTGTCATTATTATGGAACAGTCATCAAAACTTAACAACAATCATCTTATAGTTATTTGTCAAAAAGAAGATAATCACAACTTTGCAAGCTTGAGAAAGAAGTCATGCAGCTAGTTATATGAAATATATATTCACAATCGTTCTTAAATTTACATGAAAAATTAATTTCAAAACAATTTCTATAAATTATGAGTTTAAATATGTATAGAATTTTCCAAATAAAATAATCTCCATTTCACCCAATTAATTGCACACTTTCAATGCTGTCCATTGTTATTGGCATGTAAATGTATTATCAACTTCATTCAGTTTTCAAAATAGGTTCAATCCTTTTTAGTCATTTGGTGGATACTATATTTGTTTATCTATAGTTAGCAAGCTAGCTATATCTCCAAAACGCATGCAATAATTACATGTAAATATAGGAATTAATTACAAAATAGTTCAAGATCTTGCAAAGATATATTTCCCCTCAAAAAACGTTTCCATATATCTTTGGTGAGATTGACACACTTTGCAAGCTGGTATATTACTAAAATTAGCAGTACAATCTTTGCTAACAATAATCTTAATTATTAGCAAAGATTTCAGAGTTGTGCTTAAAGAAATACTTACTATAGGCAAAAATAATGCATGCATTCCAATGCACCCAGTAGGCAGTACCTAGTCCTAACCATCAATCTTTTTGGACTATTTTTTTATAAATTGAAATATATATGGTGAAGAATTTAATCATACAGTCACATATACTAATTAGTAACCTTGGTTACTAATTAGTACAATCAGACATTGAAACTCTGGTTGATTGATAATAGGCTATATTAACTATTAATAATTAAGTTAAGCCTTAAATGTAGGCATTATTACTATTGTTGCTGTAAGCTGGTGTCCCAGTCTGATTTGGTGCACAAAAAACCAATGACTTTACAAAAAGATAAAACAATCTACATATATAATTTCAATAATTATAATATGGCTGATTCACCAATATTCTCTCAAGTAAACCAGTAAAAATTAATTGTAACCCAGAAATAAATAGCTGAATATCCACAGACTTTACCAGAATTATAGAATATTATTTTCAAAGGGGAAAAATTTCACTGATAAGCTGATGGAACTGTGAAATTTACACAGTTGTGGCTGTGGATGGTGTCCATGACATGATGACGCGCACTGTATTGGGTTCACTGAACTCCTTTGACTTTTGGCCATGTTTCAGGATAAGTTAGTTGAATCCAAATACTTGGCTTACATTTCCCAGTCAGTCTCCAGATATTTAATTTTTCAGACAATTTCTCTCCAAAAAATTTCAAATTTCTCTCCAAAGATTTTCAAATTTCTCGCCAAAATGACCCAAAATTGCAAAATACTCTCCAATAATTACATGTAAAAATAGAAATTAATTGGAAAATTGTCGCCGGATATTGCAGAAGGTCAATTCAAGGCCACATTATTTTCCAGATAAATTTCACAAATTCACCAATCACCCATCTTATGCAGTCAGTCATTACTCATTTCATGATTTGAAAGGATCATAAACTCAGGTACTAATGTCAAATTAGTTTCAAATTTAGAATTAATAATTCCTATGTTCCCATCAATGATTATATCCCATATAAATTTTCAGAGATCCTTTGAGATTTAGGTTAAGCATAAGCTCAAAATTGGCAATTGGCCTACAGTTTGGAACTTTGGCGTTTGCCAGCCTCTATTATTCTATAAGATGGGGGGATTAAATACAAAAATCAGCAAAAAAGCTACCAACGTTTTCCCCTTAATTTGGCTAATCTTTGCCCCAGTCTGCAGAACATGGGACATTTTTAACATATTCTGTGCAAACAATCCTTAATTTCCTCCTAAATTCACATGTATTTTACTGAGGACAGAAGCCAAAATAGAGGATTTCTTGGAGAACACGCTAGGTACCAGTTCCTACAGTCTGGTAATCTTCCAACACTTGAAACTTCCAACATTTTTTCTCCTAAAATAAGTAGTTAGTAAATTTAATGGTATTAATGGAATATACTATTATTAATTAGGTAGTGATTACTATATGGGAATATATAGTAAACTGTAAAAGGTACTCTTAGTCTTGGCACATATATTGCATAATTATTTCTCCAAAATAAAGTTTCTTGTCTTGTCAGAGGACTTTATGCTATATATAATCCTATATTACCAAAAATTTAAACATGGGAAATATTGGAGGACTACCTAGTCATTAGCCAAAATTATGAAAAATTGATGGCATCTTTTCTCCAGATTCTTTAATCTTAGAAAGTCTTAGAATAGTAAAGAGTTCACAGTTCAGTGCACCAAATAGCCTAATAGGTACCTACACCTAGCTTAGCTACTGAGTACAGATTACAGACAAGACTAAGACTTCATCAACACTAGGTTTAGGTTACAGCAACACTAATAATATCTAGTGTCTACCAGGAACCTACCTTAAGCTTAAGGTTCAAACTTCAACCTAGCCTCTAGATAATTAATAATTAGGTAGGCCCTAATATTTTATAAATTATATCATATTATCAATCAAGCAGAGTAAGTTTGGCTGACATGGTGACAGCCAAATTGACCATGACACTTCATAAAATGCTATTTCGCTTAACGGATAGCATATCTAGTACATACCAAGTCAGACCTAACGATCATAGCCTACATGCTAGGTAGGTACATAGGTACTTAGTACTTACCTTAATGGGAGACTTTAAAATTGAAAAGCCTGGTACCAGGTAGGCTAGGTACTTTACCGTACTTACCTATTTGTGTTAGGTAGAAAATTCTCTTTGGCTCTACTACCACTTTTCTATATTGCGATAACATGGGTACCTAATTAGGTATAACTCATACGAAGTAGAATTAGTCTGGTTAACAAATTTATGGTACCTATTTAATATTTAACTGGCGGTATATAACAGATTTAGAGTTTCGTTGGACTGACGCAGTGACGCTACATTGCTCTGCTCGCATTGTTCCAATAATGTCGACGCTCGTATAGTTTACGATAACTAATTCTAGGTACCTATAATAGCATTATAATTTTCATCCAGTTACCAAAGTATTTCTCAAAATTTGTACTAGATAATTTTAATCAATGAATAAAATCTGAGGTCGAGTTTCCCAAGAATATTTAAATTATCGGTATCAAGGTCTTTTTAAAAGAACGTTCTGGATAATATATAATCCACTGTGAGGCAAATGGTTTATGATAAGCGCAAATTAATTTGCAAAATTAATGTATGTTTTATGAAGAAGTTCGTAATATGAACGAAAAGAACTTATATGTCACAGAATATTTATGTAAGGAGTAACTAAAATGTATATATATACCTACATTTTGTGGTTTTATTGATTCAATGATTTTTATTTTTAATATTACTAGGATAATTTAAAACTCTTTATATGATTTATAAATGATAGTAATAAACAATGGAACGCAACATGTAACTCTATTTTATATTTTTTTACATAGGCCTAGGTACATTTTTGTAGGTACATAGTTTTTTTTATATAATTTTTTACATACATTTTTGATATAGGCCTACATTTATTACATAATTTTTTTACCATAATTTTTTCAAATTAATATTTCTTTAGCCACCAAAAAAAATTTTACATAAATTTTTTTACATAACTTTTTACAAAAAAAATTACATCAATTTTTTTACATTCATTTTTTACATAGTAAGTGGCTGTTATTTGTTTTGTCAACATCGCAGCGACAAATACTTAATATTAATTTGCATGCATAATTATAGTTGTTTTGCCAACATCGTGCCAACACTTGATATCCATCAAGCGGCCGATTGTTGGGTATTGACATCGTGCCGACAAATAATATTAGTCTGTCGGCCGACTGTTGTAAGAACGACGTCCTGCCGACAAATAATATCCATCTGACGGCCGTATGTTGTGTAGCCGACGTTGTGCCGATGTCGAAATGAATCAATTTGCCGATGCACGACGTTGCCTTAAGGTTGCCGATGCACGCCAGCATACGGCCGACGTTGCAATGTTTGCTGGGATCGTCTATCTGACCAAATATTTCAATAAAAAGAATAATCTCTACTTCTTTGGAAGTAACAGGGGCACTAGCATAGCAGGAAACATCTTAGGGAGTCAGTTCGGGAAAGATTTCAGTCTGTTTTCTTCGCTACGTCTTGCAAAACATTCAACCCAGCATTTACTTACTCAAACAAATGTACGAAAAAATAAGGTATGTAAAATAAAACAATTAAAGATATTAGCAGCTAAATAGATATGAATTACGTGAAAATCTAGGGTTAATATTAGAATAGTTACACCTTTTTTAATTTTTATAGAACTTTTCTAATGTATAGGAAAAGGGTAACAAAATTAAATTATTAAAAAAACTGAACAACAATACATTAACTCATTAAGTGAATGTAGTCAAATTAAATCAATGCATGACAAGATTAATGGTAGACATACAATATATTTGTTAAACCATATAATTTAAAGTTGTCATTGTAAGAACTACATGGCCCTTATAGAACGGATATTTTTTGCACGATAAAAGATCGTCCGCTGTACGAGCTATATCTGTAATATGATTTCTCTTCAACATTTGAAATTAGTTAACTATCAAAAATTAATTACGGATACAATTTATTTGACTGTACCTAGGTAATAGCACACAAACACATACCCTGGTATTTCACTGAAGCTATCTCTCTATCAATATCAAATTCGCATTTTAATCTATTTTTAGCTTAAGTATATTTATACGAACTAATTATTGGTAATATGAAGGATGGGGAAATAAATGTATAAATTAAAATGGCTACATAAATAAACAGTCTCATTAATCACTGGCATATAGCTATGTGAAATTAGTTCGATCATGAACCATTAAATACACTTAAAAGTGCAGTTGTGCACCCGGTAAGAATGATACAGTTATTTGACATTACTCAATCTTGGTGCGCAATAGAAGTCAACCAGAGTACATATGGAGCATTTTGGGGCGTTTTGAGCATTTTAGGGCGTTTTGAGCATTTTGGGGCGTTTATAGCGTTTTGAACATTATGAGCGCTAGTGGCATTTAACTTATAAATGCTCCAATGTCCGAGCCTTACTTATAAGCAGAGATGGGCGAAAAGTACATCGAAAGTACTTAAGTACTAAGTACAAGTACTCGTAAATCAATGTACTTGAAGTAGTTGCCCAAGTACTCAAATAAAAAAGTACTTTCAAAGTACAGTACCAAGTACTTTTTAAAGTACTTTCAAGTACCAAATACATTTACTATACAATTTAAAAACTAATAATTTATACTGTTAACTCTGATAGTACATCTTCTCAGTGACTCTTTTCTCTGATAGTACATCATCACAGTGACTTTTCTCTGATACTACATCATCACAGTGACTCTTTTCTCTGATAGTACATCATCACAGTGACTCTTTTCTCTGATAGTACATCATCACAGTGACTCTTTTCTCTGATAGTACATCATCACAGTGACTCTTTTCTCTGATAGTACATCATCACAGTGACTCTTTTCTCTGATAGTACATCATCACAGTGACTCTTTTCTCTGATAGTACATCATCACAGTGACTCTTTTCTCTGATAGTACATCATCACAGTGACTCTTTTCTCTGATAGTACATCATCACAGTGACTCTTTTCTCTGATAGTACATCATTACAGTGACTCTTTTCTCTGATAGTACATCATCACAGTGACTCTTTTCTCTGATAGTACATCATCACAGTGACTCTTTTCTCTGATAGTACATCATCACAGTGACTCTTTTCTCTGATAGTACATCATCACAGTGACTCTTTTCTCTGATAGTACATCATCACAGTGACTCTTTTCTCTGATAGTACATCATCACAGTGACTCTTTTCTCTGATAGTACATCATCACAGTGACACTTTTCTCTGATAGTACATCATCACAGTGATTCTTTTCTCTGATAGTATATCATCACAGTGACTCACTGTACACATCCACACGCTTATAATTCGTCAATGTGTTTGGTAAATATTGGTTGTGATATCTAGGTATCACAAAATAATTATCCCAACAAACATATGAATGTCGATTCGATGCCGTTTGCTGTCGAATTCGTAGCGCTAACGGTGGGTATCGACTTAGCAACCATTTCGACTCATAGTAGATATCGGAATGTCTGTTTCTAAATGATATCTGAATTTACACTTTGAGTAGAAACACTAAAACCTATACATGGTTTTAACAGCATCATCTTGACGTCGGCATGTCTGTTTCCAAACGATATCTGAATTTATACTTCGACCAGAAGTGCGAAAACAGATACGTAGTTTTAAAAAAATCGTTTCAAATTTAGAAATTCATTTTCTTATCTTCCTGTTTTATAATACGTATAGAAAAGTATGAATTATTTCCATTCAATTGAATTTTACCTTTCTATATAACATACATAGTGCTCGCTTTAAACTATACCCAATAATTAATATACTTATAGGGGACTAACGACACTACTACGGCAGTTGTAAATGTATACGATTGAGCATTGACACGCTAGTGCGATTGTGAACTGTATCAACGAAAATTAAGCGATACTAGAACAACGGTTGTTGAACAGTGTTCCTCCAGTACCGTGAGAACGAAATGGTGATGAAACTATTTTAAACTGCTTATTATAAATAAGCCCTGAGGGGTTCCTGAAGCTGTCTTTGGTGAATAGAAGAGAAGGGGGGTAGCGTCCTTTGGGTCCCAAACTGTTGTAATTTGGATTATGTATTGTCTATTTTATGTTTACCATGTTTCAACTCTCCATGCAATTTTAGAGGATAGCGCTAGGGTTATGCTCTACAATTACGAGGTCTTAGATTTTGTGTTAGGTAAGCTCGTAGGCTTCATTTACTATTACCTCTTCACTTCTCCCTTCCATCCTTGAGTGCAGCCACCGGTGCTTGTGATCATTTTTATCACATTCTTCGGTAAGTGAAAGCATTCACGGAGTAGCTTTTTAGCATCCATGAGCGTCGTGACTTTATCCATGGGGCCACTTTCTTTTCTGACTGCTTCTTCTAGTCCCTTGTATTTCATTTCCTTTTGACGTCAGCGACATGGATTTTGGTTCCGAAGCAGACGTTAATCATCTACTAAACGTAAATAATTAATAGTTGATGGGCTATTTAACATGTTCCATTTTAGAGTAAATTCTGTGTTATCGGACGGTTCCACATTTTCGAATATGTAAGAAATAAATATAATAATTATCATTATTAAACTCTTACTTAAATTGGTATCCATGATACCAGTACGTAAAACACAAGTTTAGAAATAAAAATCAATACATAAATAATTTTTCTACGTAAAATGCTTAACCCCATATCCGATAACTTGAGCTTTCACCTAGTGCCTAAAGCTGCAAATGAGACGATTAAAATTTAGTGATTCACATTATAGATAATAAACTTAAAGTGGTAATCGGACTCAATAAATCTATATAATAATCATTATTTAACTTTTAT
>CANNZV010001573.1:0-50519 GCA_947561585.1 Caprella mutica | reverse complement strand
TGTTTGGTAAATATTGGTTGTGATATCTAGGTATCACAAAATAATTATATTCAATGTACTTAAATTGGTCAATATAACTCATAGTCTCTATACATGATTGTATGTCAGAATATATAAATATTCACCGTCACATAAAAGTATACAACGTCTTACAGTCTTAGTTTTCGATTCTACTGTTTCACAAAGTTTTCAATTTTACTGCTTGACAAACAATTTTCTAACATGTTGGACCTCTTCAAACTCTAGTTTTTATCAAGTTGCTGTAAATACAGTTTTGATGAGAAAAAGAATTAATTTTGTAGAGATTTTAAAACTAATCTTTTAAAATCTCTTGACTGAAAGGAAAAATGTACTTTGCAAAGTACTTTTTACTTGGAAAGTAACAAGTACTTGTAAAAAGTACTTCTAAGTAATTATTCAAAGTACTTTTTAGTAAGTACTTCAAGTAGTACTTGAAGTACTTACTTGTTACTTAGTACTTCTACTTGGTACTTGGGAAGTACTTTCCCGCCCATCTCTGCTTATAAGTGTATTAATTATTGGGTATAGTTCAAAGGGAGCACAACGTACGTTATATAGAAAGGTACAATCAAATTGAATAGAAATAATTCCTACATTTCTATACGTAATATAAAACTGGAAGATAAGAAAATGAATTTTCAAATTTTAAACGATTTTTGTAAAACTACGTATCTGTTTTCGTACTTCTGGTCGAAGTATAAATTCAGATATCGTTTGGAAACAGACATACCAACGTCAAGATGATACCGTTAAAACCATGTATCGGTTTTCGTGTTTCTACTCGAAGTATAAATTCAGATATCATTTAGAAACAGACATTCCGATATCTACTATGAGTCGAAATGGTTGTTAAGTCGACACCCACCGTTAGCGCTACGAATTCGACAGCAAACGGCATCGAATCGACATCCATATGTTTGCTGGGAATCAACACGATCCTAGCCTTCATTGGCCCAAAGTTGGTTGACAGAGCATAGCCAATTGACATTGTGGCCATCATCAGCCCAACGTTGGCAAGTATCCACATGAAATGTATATAAATGAATCTTTTTTAATCTGTCCCAGCAAACATGTCCGAATCTATTCGATATTGGGTTGTGTCTAATTCGTTGCGCTGGTAGCGCATGCCGGTAATAGATATGGAATACACTTAAATTAGATATCTAACTGAATGTATCTAAATTATTTGACTGTTTAGATATCTAATTTGTTTCTACCATCAGTATCCAAAAATCTTCACTCTAGTCCGCATCGTTTATTTTCTAATCAGAAATCGTTTAATGCATATCAAAACAACACCAGTAAATGGATATCTATTATATTATTAAATTCCGTTTTAGAATAGATATCTAAAATTTCGTATAATTTATGATCAATTCCGATATATACCTAAATAAATCGAAACGACATCAGTAATAAGATATATATTATATTACGGAATTCCATTTTAGAATAGATACCTAAAATTTCATTCCATTTATGTATTTGAAAGATCAGAATATGTTTCTTTATCGTTACTATTTAGAAACAATAGATGAAATATAATTGCATCATTGAGAAAGAATACTGAATATTGTATATCGGTATCAATACAAATATCAGTATCATTTAATAAATACTTTTAATTTAGATGTATGTGTATTTTATATCGATATGGTGTCTATTGCATTACTAAAACGCTTTCGTTTATATCTCTTTTTTTATTTATTTGAGTGTTGCATCTCTAATCTAAATATGTATCTAAACGATGCGATGTCTCTTTTTGGTTACTATTTTAGAAATGAAAAATGAAGATTCTATGCGTAATTTAGAAAGAGTTCTGACACAGTATAATGGTATCAACAATCCATCGAAACAGTTTCCAAATATCTTCAAATTAGATATGATTTTTGTATCGCATTTGGTGTCTTTTCCATTACTAAAACGCTTTCGTTTATATCTCTTTTTATTTATTTGAGTGTTGCATCGCTAATCTAAAAATGTATCTAGACGATGCAGAGGGATGAATTTGTTTCTTTTTTCTACATCGGAAGTGTAGAGCACGTTGTATCGTTTAGAAATATAATTGACACGACTATGTTTGCTGGAATGGTTATATTTTAATGCTTTCGATTCATTCACTTTCATCACAGAACTTTCATCAGAACTTTCAAGTCGTGTCCTCAAAACGTTTTTTTAATTCGAGCTCATAGAAAATGAAATTTTCAAGAAGTTACAATTATATAAATTCTTGACATACACCTACCCAACAAACATATGAATGTCGATTCGATGCCGTTTGCTGTCGAATTCGAAGCGCTAACGGTGGGTATCGACTTAGCAACCATTTCGACTCATAGTAGATATCGGAATGTCTGTTTCTAAACGATATCTGAATTTATACTTCGACCAGAAGTGCGAAAACAGATACGTAGTTTTAAAAAAATCGTTTCAAATTTAGAAATTCATTTTCTTATCTTCCTGTTTTATAATACGTATAGAAATGTAGGAATTATTTCCATTCAATTGAATTGTACCTTTCTATATAACATACATAGTGCTCGCTTTAAACTATACCCAATAATTAATATACTTATAGGGGACTAACGACACTACGGCAGTTGTAAATGTATACGATTGAGCATTGACACGCTAGTGCGATTGTGAACTGTATCAACGAAAATTAAGCAATACTAGAACATCGGTTGTTGAACAGTGTTCCTCCAGTACCGTGAGAACGAAATGGTGATGAATCTATTTTAAACTGCTTATTATAAATAAGCCCTGAGGGGTTCCTGAAGCTGTCTGTGGTGAATAGAAGAGAAGGGGGTAGCGTCCTTTGGGTCCCAAACTGTTGTAATTTGGATTATGTATTGTCTATTTTATGTTTACCATGTTTCAACTCTCCATGCATTTTTAGAGGATAGCGCTAGGGTTATGCTCTACAATTACGAGGTCTTAGATTTTGTGTTAGGTAAGCTCGTAGGCTTCATTTACTATTACCTCTTCACGAATCACTTCTCCCTTCCATCCTTGAGTGCAGACACCGGTTCTTGTGATCATTTTTGTCACATTCTTCGGTAAGTGAAAGCATTCACGGAGTAGCTTTTTAGCATCCATGAGCGTCGTGACTTTATCCATGGAGCCACTTTCCTTTCTGACTGCTTCTTCCAGTCCCTTGTATTTCATTTCCTTTTGACGTCAGCGACATGGATTTTTGTTCCGAAGCAGACGTTAAACCTCTACTAAACGTCAATAATTAAAAGTTGATGGGCTATTTAACATGTTCCATTTTAGAGTAAATTCTGTGTTATCGGACGGTTCCACATTTTCGAATATGTAAGAAATAAATATGATAATTATCATTATTAAACTCTTACTTAAATTGGTATCCATGATACCAGTACGTAAAATACAAGTTTAGAAATAAAAATCAATACATAAATAATTTTTCTACGTAAAATGCTTAACCCCATATCCGATAACTTGAGCTTTCACCTAGTGCCTAAAGCTGCAAATGAGACGATTAAAATTCAGTGATTCACATTATAGATAAATTTTCCTTTGTCACGTGTTCGAAAATATAGACCCTATTAATAACTTGGAACATATACCCTATTGCTAAAAATATTTCACAGAGCACTAAATTCATGATTGTTCAATGAAACACAATTATATAAGTCAAAATATCAAACTAATTACTCAACTATTATGACCTATATTTACTGAGTGAGAGTTAATCTATGGTCAAATTTTAATTAATGCATTCATTACTTTGAACTTTCATCACAGAGCTTTCATCTGTATTCTAAGTCGTAGCCTCAAAACATTTTCTTTAATTTGAACTCATAGAGATCGAAATTTTTAAGGAGTTACAATTATATGAAAATTTGACCAACTCATTACTATTTGTAATAAAAATAAGTTGTGATTTTGGTTATAAAAGCGGTGCTTGCCTGTATTGTTTTATTCACTTTAAAATTTCTTTAAGTATCTCCGGGTCATTTAATAACAAAATTTTTTTTTAATCAAATGCATCCTCGGTGGCAAAGTGACAGAGCTACAGGCACGGCGACGGTTTGACCCACGAACGATTCCCTGACACGTCACTTCATTTCTTCCCATTTAATTTATATATAACACTATGTAACATTAATCAAATTGATATGTATCTAAACGTACAGTATCTACGTTATATCAATGAAGTAAGAATTTTCTATTTTTATTTATTTATTTATTGTATGCAAGTGGATATCGTTTCGAAGCATATTAGAAATAATTACTTAATTAGGCGTCTCTTCGAAAGAGAATCCCTAATGTATGTGGGATGTCGTAATTTATCTTTCTATTCAACGCTGTTATAACGGTATCGCTCCGATGCTAAATATACTTAATATGATGCGGTTTAGCGATGCAAACGGATATCGGATTGATGTCTACTTGATGTCACTATGTCTAATTTGTTACTGGTATTCGATGTCGGAAGAGAGGTTATACAGAGTCGTTTAGACATCGAATAGATACATTCATGTTTGCTGGGTATATATTTCTACTTCGCTGTTATTACCATTTGTAATAAGACAATTAGTTGTGATTTTGAAAATAAAAACGGGGCCTATCAGTCGGGCAGGCCCCGCTTTAATTACCAAATCATGACTCAGTTTAATTACCAAACGGTAATTAAAGCTAGGAAAAGTAACAAGGAATATATATTTATAATTGTCACTCCTTGATTATGCATCTCATTTAGTCATTTTCTATGAGTTATAATAAAAGAAAATTTGTTTTTGCGTTACAATTCTAAGTAAGCCTATTATTAAACAGTGTTTCAGTGTTTGTGACTGTGATGAAAGTTTAAGGTAGTGAATTTATGAAAGGTTTTAAAATCTATCCATATATATAACTCTCACTCAGTATAGGTTAGTAATAAATAGATACCTACTTGGGATTTCTATAATTATTGTGTTACATTGAACAAACAGACATTTTATGCTCTATGAAATATTTTAGGTGAGTAGAGTACTAAGTTCCAAGTTATTGTTGGTTTCTACAATTTTGGACACGTCAGAAAAGAAAATATTATAATTATCATTTAACTTCTATTCTAATTGATATCATGGATACCGATTGAAAATAAAAGTTAAACACAGTTAATTCAACGAGACATGATAAATTTTTGAACCAATTGCTTCAAATAACCCTTGATGCCTGAAATAATTACGAAAAACTTGTCTCCGTTTTCTATGTCTACGAACGGTAATCATTCGAGATATATCTCAAAATAATTATAGATTTTGATAAAGCTTAGTCGTGAGTTTATATAATTTTTTTTGATTAAATGCATCCAGATTGGCGGAGTGGTGGCGATCCAGAATCCAGAACTGCATGACCCAGGTTCGATACCCAGACACATCTCTTCATTTCTCCCCATTTATTTGTATGTATAACATTAATAAAATTGATATGCCCCAAACGTAATTTGCAATCTATGTAACAAAGTTGCTGTAGGTAAGAAATACAGCTCGATATTTTAACTTTCTTCGGAAAATGTATCTCTTCAATTAGCCTAGATATATATTTGACATCGAATTTGCTGTCTATTTCGTTACTAAAACGCTATCGTTTCTATGCGTCATTTAGAAAGAGTATTGATACAGTATAATGGTATCAACGATCCATCGAAACAGTTTCCAAAAATCTTCAATTTAGATATGTTTTTATACCGCATTTGGTGTCTTTTCAATTATTAAAACGATTTCGTTTATATCTCTTTTTTTATTTATTTGAGTTTTGCATCGCTAATCTAAAAATGTATCTAAACGATGCAGAGGGATCGATTTGTTTCTTTTTTCTACATTGGAAGTGTAGAGCACGTACTAGAAACGTTTATATACTTTAGGAAACAATTAATATCTAAAATAAAGGCCAAAAACTAATGGTTTGTTTATAAAATTCAAATTTGTAATCAAAACAAAGAGTGTACAATCTTCTTCTTGAGCATCAGATATTAGTGATTCGCTCAATTGTTGCTCACAGAGTATTAAAAAACTTTAAAAACAAATTATATAATATATACTGAACCGAATTGTATGCGGTTTGCAGAATAATGATCGTAGACCTTAGTTCTATAATATTATGAATTATAAACTCATTTTCTTCCCGGAGCCTGGAGAGGACCTTTAAGGATACTATATTTTGGAATCTGATCTTTAGTCAACACGAGTGGCATATATCAATAAGAGGTTGGAAGGTGGGGGTCAGTGACGTTCAAATATCGAATAATCCCCCCCCCCCCCCGAGCTCCAGTTCAATCTCAATCTATACCCTAGAAACAACGGTTTGTCGATTCGATGGAACAATCCATCGATTCGATGTCCCAACTCCCAGGCAATCGAAGAGAAATCGAATCGACATACGTTGTTTATAGGGTAGCTATATGACATCTGAAGAAAATATTAACTTCTTATAAAATGATGAATTGAAAGTGGACTTTAATTAATTTGCAATGATCCGTCAATTAGAAAAGTTTGACTCTTCAAACCGTATGATTTACAAGTGAACGCTATAACCGTTGCTTCTAAATACTAGAGGTGAGCACTATAACCTTTACTTTACAATCTATAATATCTAATTAGTGATCCTATCTACTCCTAAAATGGGTAGAACCAAATCTAAAAAGAAGAAAAACAAATCAAGGGATTATAAGAAAAATCCTAAAGAAAATCCTAGTCATGATAAAATTGATAACAAGTCTGGCAATGAAAGTGATAGCACTTCAAATAGTACAAATACTAATGATTCTGAGCATTCAATTGAAATGATACCTGAAACCCCTTTATTTTCACAAGCTAGCAATCAACATTCCCCAAATTTGTACCAAAACCATTCTGATCTAGGAGCCTGTGGATCTAGCCAACTAAGCCAAGAGCCACCCATGCTGAATTCTCTAATTTCTCTTCAAGATGAAACACTCTATTGTACTCAAATAGAATCTAGCATACCCAGCTATAACTGCTCTTTTCCACCACTGCCTTCTCAAAGTCCATTAACTGCCCTAACACCAACTCCACCCTCCACACTATATTCAGGCACCCATGATTTCAACCTGAGAGAAAATAATACTAGGAGTACCAAACGCATGCTGAGCACTAGTGCAAACTCTCTGTTTACTGATGATGATGACTCTCAGTTCCATGGATTCCATCAACTCAAGAAAAACAAATACGGAAATTCTGACACTGAACAATTTATAGACGACGATATGTCATCAATGCATTTACAACTTTCAAATGAACAAAACAGCATGAGCGCAAGTAATCCAACACCTAGAATATCCCAAAACCAACCTACAAATGGTATGCAATCAGGTCTACCTTTCTCTCACTCTCAGTCCCATCTAAATCATAATCAAACTAACTCAAGAAATAATATGAAAGGCACTGCTATTATTATTAAACCCTCTGAAGATTCTCGAGCTGGATTCTTCAGTAGTACAGTGAAGCTATACCGGATTCTTCAGAGCTCTGCATTTCATTCTGCTAAGATAACTCAGTCACGCTCAGACCCTCATAAAGGAACACAAACCATATTTGTTCAAGATGAATCCAAGGTTGATCAGCTGATTCAAATTACCAACTTGGGAGGATTTGAAGTAACGTGCTCTAGAGCTATCTCTCAGAAGCACAAGATTGGTATGATTGGTCCAATAGAAATGGACACAAATGAAAATGACATTGTGGAACTCTTATCTGATCTCGGATATACAAATCCTAAAGCAGAAAGATTCATCATTGGAAAGGGAACCAATCAGAGAACAACCAAAACAATGAAAATCTGGCTAAATGTAGACCAGCTTCCAGAAAGTATTTCTTTTTTCTACCGAAGATTTCCAGTAACTCCATTTGTAGACAAACCATGGCAGTGCTTCAAATGTCAAGGCTTTGGTCACATGGCAAGCAGCTGTCCAAACAGAGATCGCTGTGTAGTGTGTGCTGGAAACCACAATGTCAAAGAATGTAACGTTAAAGAAGATGGGAACAAAAAGTGTGCTAATTGCAGTGAAAATCATACAGCAAACTATGGTGGCTGTGCCAAAATGAAAATAGAAAAGAAAGTGCAACATGCACGTGCCTTCAAAAACATTTCTTACAGAGATGCAGTCAAAATAGTTAGAAATGATTCGGTAAACAGAAACAACAATATAATTGTACATGCAAACAAAGAAAATAATTCAGAAAACCAAAATTCTCATCAAATTATTAGACCAAATCCAAATGTAAAAGAAATATCTACACAAACTTGTTCCAGTGGCAAACCTACACTTACAGAAAATAATGAGAAAAATAATAGCACTAATGAAAAACTAGCATTCTGCCTGTTAGATGTCTTTGTGTCAATGCTTAAATCAGATCCGATATCAAAAAAATGTGCATTGATTAGTAAGGCCTTTTCAGAACACCTAGGAATAACTGTTACGAAAGAAAATCTCATGTTATCAATTAGAAACTCTCAAAGTATAAGTAAACCAACTCAAAGTCCCATTATACAAAGTAAATCTCTACATGCACGCAAAAATGATCCTTCAAAATCTTAATATAATTTCCTTTAACTGCAGAAGCATTTACAGTAAACTCAGCGAACTTAAAGTATATATTTACTCAAATAAACCTCATATAGTATGTTTAACAGAAACTTGGATGAACTCAGATCAACAATCCCCAAATTTCATAAACTATAAATCCTATTGGAAACCAAGAGCTGCTAGACAGGGGGGTGGGTTGGGAATCCTAGTTAGATCTGATCTCTCTGTTGTCCCAGCAAACTTTGAAACACATGAGGGTATTCTGGAAGTACAATCTGTATCTATCAAAATGAGAAACTCTATACTACAGGTAGTCAATGTTTACAATCCGAGTGGCACTACCCCACTTATCCAGTTTGAAAAATACACCCAGCAGCTGTCAAATAATTATGTAATGTCTGGTGATTTTAATGCACATCACCCAATCTGGTCAATGCCAAACACAATAGCAAATGTATCTGGAAATGCACTCATGAAAGTTCTGCAAACAAGCAACAATATATGTCTAAACTCACCTCGAGGATTGGCAACTTACATTCACAGCTCAACTGGAGCCCTGTCTGTTCTTGATCTTGTATTTTCCTCACCAAATATCTCCTCAGATATCACAATCTCCCAAGGTCCATGCATGGGAAGTGATCACTTTCCGATACTGATCAAGTTGGAAATGACTCCTGATGTACACCCCATTAAAACTAGAAAAAGATACAAAATAAAAGATGTCAAATGGGATAAATGGGCTAAAGAACTACCTAAACTTGAATGGAAAATTGAAGAGACACTGAATCAGAATAACCTTTCTTTAATTGAAGCCATCAAATCATCTAAATATAAAATTCCTCAGACATCTGGTCAGTATTGCCCTAAATTCAACAAACCTTGGTGGAATGAGGAGTGTGCTAGGTTGGTAGCCATCAGAAGAAAGATGAAAAAACAGTTCTGCCGAAATCAAACTGCTGAAAATTTCCAAGAAATGAGGAATTCTGAAAATAAAGCAAAATTCTATATTAATCAACAAAAAAAGAAATCATGGCAAGAACATGCTTCAACACTCACCTCAAGTACACCTCTGACATCTGTATGGAATCAAATCAGGATCATGAGAAATAGATATTCACCAACAAATACAGCCATTTCCCATAAGAACAATATATACACAATTCCTACTGACATAAGTGAGATACTAGCAGACCATTTTGAAACAAAATTTCAAAATAATCTTTCTATTCCCAACCTGAATGAAATGTTCTTCAAAGTACAATCTTCAATAATTGATGAAACTGATAGGGAATATAACACACTCTTTACAATGTCTGAGCTGCAGTATTGCCTGTCATTTCTAAGAAATACCAGTCCAGGTAACGATGATATAGAAAATGCGTTTCTAAAGAATTTGCCATACTCGTATCTTGAATATTTGTTGAACCTAATCAATAAAAGTTGGATAGAAGAAAACTTGCCTGATGAATGGAAAACAGCTCTTCTTTGTCCCATTCCTAAGCAAGATAAGGATACACTGTTGGCAGATTCCTACCGACCAATTTGCTTGCTGTCCACTATCGCCAAACTTATGGAAAGGATGGTAAACAATAGGCTTGACTGGTGTCTAGAACAGAAACAATTACTGCTTGAAGTACAGGCTGGTTTTCGAAAACAGCGCTCTGCATATGATCAAATATCGCTTCTTGAGAGTCACATAGCTAAGGCATTGAAGGAAAACCATACCTGTGTTGTAGTGTTTTTGGACATGGCTGGAGCATTTGATGCTGTTGACCACACTTCAGTTCTGTTCAAGTTAACAGAGTTTGGGTTTTCAGGACGTTTGGTTGGCTGGCTCCAGTCATACCTAGCTAATAGAAATTTCAAAGTGTTGTTCAGAGGGGAACAATCATCTTCTAGAAACATTAAGTGTGGAGTCCCACAAGGTGGCATTCTAAGTCCTCTACTCTTTAATGTCTTAATGAGTGACATACCACAAGTCCAAGGAGTTCAGATGTCTATATTTGCTGATGACATAGCTATATATGCTGTTGGAATTGATGACTGTAAAACAGTAAAAAAGATTCAAATGCAACTGGACTTGCTACAAGAATGGAGTGGGTTGTGGGGTCAAATGTTCAATCCACAAAAAACCAAGACCCTCCTATTTTCAAATTCAACCACAAATGTCCCCCTTTTGAAACTCAATAATGAACTGCTCCAATATGTGGATAAGCATAGATTCTTGGGACTGGTATTTGATGCTCCAAAACTCAGTTGGAAACCACACATCAACCAACTTAAATCTTCATGCCAGAAAAGACTGTCTTTATTAAAATCAATATCACACAACCAATGGGGAAGTGACAGGAAGACCTTATTGATGTTGTACAAGTCTCTTATCAGGAGTAAACTGGATTATGGAAGCCCTTTTTATGGTACTGCAACAGGGACTTTGCTAAAAGAATTAGAACCAATTCAAAATCAATGTCTTTCTATGAGCTCAGGCTGTCGTTCAACGACACCAATCATCTCTCTCCAAGCGGAAACACATATTCCTCCATTGATCTTCAGAAGGGAGGAATTGAGCCTGAAATATTATTGTCGTATAATGGAACAAGACCCTTTGATACCTACTGTGCAGAGACTTATTGATATTAGAAGATGGCAAAATTCACACAGAGGACTCCTAGGTCAAAACCAACTTCTTCTCGAAAAATGGAATCTTCCGGTCCCTTCTAGAATGCCTAGCCTGCCATGGAGCCCAATTCCCCCCTGGGAAAATATTGACCAAATTATCTCCATTGATTTTTTTTCTAATCCTAAAACAACCAATCCACTAAATATCCAAAACTATTTCCACGAAATGCTACAGACAAAGTATGGTAACTCAATAGCAATTTACACTGATGGATCCAAATATGAAGAAAAAGTTTCATGTGCATACTATATCCCCCATTTAGAAATAGAATTCAAAATATGTTTACGAAAAGAAGCTTCTGTACTCATGTCAGAATTATTCGCAATCTACAAAGCACTCCATTACTGTAATGCTAATAACAAAAATTGTTACACCATATTCAGTGATTCAATGTCTTCTCTCCAGCTCCTTTCTGGGAAAAGTATTAAAAGCTACAAATTCCTTGTATGTGATATATTATGTCTAATCCAGAAGATGGAGGGAAACATTAGAATTCAATGGATACCAAGTCACATGGGAATTCCTGGTAATGAAAAAGTAGATGCTCTTGCTAAAAATGCCACTTTACTGAACTCTGACACCTATAACAAACTTCTTAAAGAGGACTATTACAACCTCATACATGAAACTAAAATCAGAAGATGGAATGAATATTGGATTGGACAGGTAAATCAGCTGCAGAAGGGAAAGTTCCTGAAGGATATAAAACGTGAGATTAGGTACTGGCCATGGACTAATATTGAGAGTAGGGTTGTTGAGACTGCCATGGCAAGACTCAGAACTGGACATGCTGGAGTAGCTCAATATCTTTTCAGGTTCCATCAAGCAGACAGCCCACTCTGTCAGTGTGGTGAGCTGGAAACTATAAGCCATTATATTTTGTATTGTCCAATCTATAATTTGCAGAGGGATTGCCTAAGGAAGGAGCTTCAGGAGGCAAATATTAGGAATCCTCTCTCTCTTGATCTTCTCTTGGGAGGATCAGACCATTCTATGAAGAAACAAGTGATCATTATTAACTCTGTATCATCATATATCAGAACAACTGGTAAACTATTTTTGCTATAATAACAAACAACAATTTTAAGCAAAAGTTTATATGGGTCAAGCCAACTGTAAGTTATATTAATCTAACAATCTTTAATAGAACCTTGACATGGTTGGTAGGCTTGACCCACTGTGGGTGGGTCAAGGTTCGTCTGCCCTCCCAGTAGGTACCAGCCCAACTCCCTCTGGAAGTCCCATCCGGAGGGATAGGTGTCTGGTACTGAAGAGAATGCCCGGCAGTTCCCCATTTTTCTGTGCTTTTGCCCTCCCAGTAGGTACCAACCCAACTCCCTCTGGAAGCTCTTCCGGAGGGATAGGTGTCTGGTACCGAAGAGAACGCCCGGCAGTTCCCCATTTTTCTGTACTTTTTGCCCTCCCAGTAGGTACCAGCCCAACTCCCTCTGGAAGCTCTTCCGGAGGGATAGGTGTCTGGTACCGAAGAGAACGCCCGGCAGTTCCCCATTTTTCTGCACTTTTTGCCCTCCCAGTAGGTACCAACCCAACTCCCTCTGGAAGCTCTTCCGGAGGGATAGGTGTCTGGTACCGAAGAGAACGCCCGGCAGTTCCCCATTTTTCTGTACTTTTTGCCCTCCCAGTAGATACCAACCCAACTCCCTCTGGAAGCTCTTCCGGAGGGATAGGTGTCTGGTACCGAAGAGAACGCCCGGCAGTTCCCCATTTTTCTGTACTTTTTGCCCTCCCAGTAGGTACCAGCCCAACTCCCTCTGGAAGCTCTTCCGGAGGGATAGGTGTCTGGCACCGAAGAGAACGCCCGGCAGTTCCCCATTTTTCTGTGCTTTTGCCCTCCCAGTAGGTACCAACCCAACTCCCTCTGGAAGCTCTTCCGGAGGGATAGGTGTCTGGTACCGAAGAGAACGCCCGGCAGTCCCCCATTTTCTTTTATGCCCTCTCAGTAGGGATTTACCTTCCCTTGTAAATAATGTACATATAAATTCAACATATATTTAGTTATGTGCCTGTGTTTTGGTGATTGTGTGTTTTGGTGACTGTGTGTTTTGGTGATTGTGTGTTTTGGTGATTGTGTGTTTTGGTGATTGTGTGCTTTGGTGTTTGCTGTTATGTTACCATGAGAAATACTTAAATTGGAATATTTATTGTGAATTGAGTACTAAATAAAATATATTACAAATATTCTAATGAAAAAGGGACATATGGTATTAACCGGAACCCTTTAAATTAAAATAAAAAAAAAATCAAACCGTATCCTCTAGAGGGAGAATGGGACGGGGACGAGTGGAACCTCCTGCGGGAGGATTGAGTGGAATGGATCTGAATATATGGTTGATTAATGTAAGGGGATTGAATGAAGTGAAGATGGCTGGGTTGATGGATGTTGTGGAGAGTGAGAATGGAAGCAGTGTCATATGTCTGACTGAGACGCATGAAAAATTTAGTCGAGTTACTATTCCTAGGCATTACAAGGAAATGGTGGTCAGGAGATCAATGGATGATAAAAAGGGAGGAGGTCTGATGGCTTTACACAAGTCTGGTATGGATAGCTTTCAACTGCCTAGTGGTAATGATGATCTCCTCTGTTCAACAATTAAATTTGGGACACATGAGGTTTTCTTGATATTGGTATATATGGATGTGAAGGATCAAGAAAGGAACAAAATAATTAGAAGTAGGTTGATGCAACTGATAAGAGATCATGTGGAAGAAACTAATGTTGTTGTGCTGGGAGATTTCAATGGCCACCTTGGATTTCTAGGAGAGCAGGAGCTGAATAAGAATGGGGATTTTGTTCTGAATATGCTTGGGGAATTTAATATGATAATCCTAAATGGAGATGATAGATGCATTGGTCAGTTTACAAGGGTGGAAAAAGGTGAATACAGTGCTATTGATTTTGTGATAGTGAATAACAAGATGTATGAACATTTCAATATGATGAATATTGATGAAGACAAAGAACACTTTGATTGGTCTGATCATTGTTTGATAAATACCAAATTTAATTTCAGAGTTGCAAATAATGCAAAAATAAGAGAAACTATGGTAACAAGTTATTATAGTGTGAGAGAGGAAATGAAAAATTCTTTTCTGGAAAGCTTAGAGCAAAGGATTGAAAATGAAACAAATATGATGTCCATTGATATGAATATTTGGGAGAAAACAATAAGAGAGATTGCAGATGGCAATTTAAAGAGAAGTTTTAAGAAAAATATTAGGATGGATGGTAAGCAGAATCCGGTGTGGTTTACACAAGAGATAAAGAATAGTATTTGCGAAAGAAGGAAACTCAATAAAAAATCTAGAAATGCAGTTTGTGAGAATCAAAGAAGAGAATTTTCTAGACTATATATGGAGAAAAAGAGAGAAGTCCAAGAGCTTGTTGTGAAGAGCAAGAGATCATATGAAGATAAATTGAGTCGGGAAATCAGAGAGAATAAAAACAAGAATCTTTGGAAAAATATAAATACATTGAGAGGAATTGAAAAGTGTACTCCATTAAAAATTTATGATCCTAATGGTGTAGTTATGGAAGAGAATATGATGAAAAACAGTGTCTGTGATTTCTGGAAAACTGTTTATCAGCTACATGAAAATAACATTGATAACATATGGAATAATGAAACAAAAATGGCATATGTTCAGGAAATGAATTATAATCCTGATGAAGCTAGTGTTAGATTTCCTAACCCTGTGCCTGAACATAATAAGGAGGCATATATGTTTGTGAGAGGTCTTATGCAGAGGTTGGGAAGAGAAACTGTAGATAATAATGTATTGCTTGGAAGAAATGTTATTGACACTATGAAGATACCAACAGATCTTGCTGAACACTTTGATATGGCAGGAGTTGTAGTGGAATCACAGATATGCAAAAAGAATATGGGTCCAATATCCTTCAGTGTAGATGAGCTAAAAGAGCAGATAAAAAAGTTGACTCTAGGTAAACAAGGAGGTCCAGATAATATTAAGCCAGAAATATATAAATGGATAATGGAAAGTAATATATGTCTGGAAGGTTTAGTATCAGGTTTCAATAGGCTTTTGCTCTTTGGTGATCCTCCAGATACATGGAAAGAATCCAAGACTGTCTTAATCCCTAAGAAATCTAGACCCACATGCTCTGATCTTCGGCCTATATCTCTGACAAACATCTCGTATAAACTGTTTATGGGTCTGTGTAAGAATAGATTGGTGAATCATATGATTGAAAATGCTTGCATCGAAGAATTTCAGAGAGGATTCACCCAGGGTAGAAGGCTGGAGGACAACCTTCTCTTTCTGCGCTATTGTATTAGCGAGAGTCGAAAGCAAGACAAGCCACTGTATGTGATTGCAATAGATTTCAAAAAGGCATTTGATTCTATTGATAGGGGACAGCTGATCTCGGCTTTAATTAGGTACAAATGTGATCCTTGTTTAATTGATGTGGTTTCTAGTTTGTATTCCGGTGACACAACAGACTTGTATGTTAATGGTGAGAGTGTGGGGAAAATAGACATCACAAGTGGTATACGGCAGGGCTGTACTGGGTCGCCGTGGCTGTTTGTTATGGTTATAAACTATGTCATTGGTAAGATTATTGAATCTAAAGCAGGATTTCGGAATGAAAAAGTCTATATTCCAGCGCTGTTTTTTGCAGATGATGGCATGTTGATGGCTAACACTGTGGCAGATGTCAGAACCCTCATGAAAACTGTAACTGATTCAGCTAGGGAGGTGGGACTATCTGTGAATAGGGGCAAGAGCCATATAATAATTTTCAATGTGAAAGACAGGCCTGACAATGTAGAGGGAATTGGGGTTGTTTCCCAATTAACTTATCTTGGAGTTATTTTAAATGACAAGGGAGATTGCTTTAGACAGCATAAGACAAATAAAGCAAATCTTGCCCGCAAATTGTGTAACATGACATATTCGGTTGTCCATAAATCATGTAACAAGTTACTCATAGGTAAAACATACTGGAAAAATGTAGTTCTACCCTCTGTGCTATTTGCAAGCTCGGTTGTTTCTTACAGTATTTCTGATCTAGATTCTCTACAGAGAGTAGAAAATACAGTATGGAGATGTATACTTGGGGCTCCAGGATACACAGCAGTGAATGCACTGAGGGGGGACATAGGAGCTTCCACGATGAGGAGCAGGGACATGAAAACTAAATTGAGATATGTGGGATATGTACTGCATAATGGTAGTGACATGTTGCAGACCATATTTGTGGACATGTTTCTATCACAACGGGATAGCCTGATGAAAACTATAGGAAAGTATATGAGTGAAATTGGTGTGAATAACATTTATGATTTTAAAAGAATGAAGGATAGTGAAATTAATCGGTTGGTTAATGAGCTGGATGAGAGGGAATGGCTAAGTGAGATGGATACTAAGTCTACTCTAGTATACTACAGAGCCCATAAAAAAGAAATAAGGGAAGAATGCATTTATGATAACAGTTTTGAGTCAGTGCTCTTGTTCAGAGCTAGGAGCAATAGTTTGCAGCTGGGATGGAGAAGGCAATTTGAGGGAGGAGACACAGCATGCAGGCTATGTGATGGGCAGATTGAGGAGACACTACTCCATTTCATGACTATATGTCCAAGTTTGAGAGAAATTAGAGTGGAGTGGGGAATGGAGGGTGTGTGCTTGGAGCAGATGCTGATGCTTACTGAGGGTTTGGATTTGAATGTGTGCTTAGGATATATTGGAAAGATTTGGAGATACAGAAAGAGGTTTATGGATGAAATTAGATGATTGCTAATTGAATTAGTCATGGGTGCATTAAACTCGATTTGTTTAGCTTTTCTTTATGGCTGCTGGGTCAAGCCTTAAGATAACTTATCTGTCAAAAATAAGTGGAACCTTGACAAGGATGGTAGGCTTGACCCAAAATGGATGGGTCAAGGTTCCCCCTAGCCCTCCCAGTAGGTCCCACTCCAAATCTCTGCTGAGTTTATATCAGTAGGGATTGGTGTGGGTACCGAAGAGAACGCCCGGCATTTCCCCCTTATTGTGTTTGTCCCTTAAGCCCTCCCAGTAGGTCCCACTCCAAATCTCGGCTGAATTTATATCAGTGGGGATTGGGGTGGGTACTGAAGAGAACGCCCGGCATTTCCCCCTTATTGTGTTTGTCCCTTAAGCCCTCCCAGTAGGTCCCACTCCAAATCTCGGCTGAATTTATATCAGTGGGGATTGGGGTGGGTACTGAAGAGAACGCCCGGCATTTCCCCCTTATTGTGTTTGTCCCTTAAGCCCTCCCAGTAGGTCCCACTCCAAATCTCTGCTGAGTTTATATCAGTAGGGATTGGGGTGGGTACTGAAGAGAACGCCCGGCATTTCCCCCTTATTGTGTTTGTCCCTTAAGCCCTCCCAGTAGGTCCCACTCCAAATCTCGGCTGAATTTATATCAGTGGGGATTGGGGTGGGTACTGAAGAGAACGCCCGGCAGATTGTCCCTGGTAATATGTAAATATTGTATTTAGAATTTGGTTTTAAAACTATGTATGGAGGTTTATGTAGAGGACAGGTTGTGCAAATTTTAAAAACTTTATTATTATTTGTAAATATTTTAGTTTTGATGTATAGCTATATGATTTGTTTTCAAGTTTTAGCTTAATACTTAATCATACTTTTATAAATAAAGAAGAATAATTTGATATGATTTTATTTTTGAGACCAGAGCTGATACAAAAGCTTCTCTGGAAATTTTAACTTGAACTTGAAACGTACTTCTTTTCAATTTCAAGTCTATTACAACTTGATTACAAGTAATAACCTACTGAGTACTGAGTCTGAATAGACGGTACGACCTTCGCATTGAGCTAATCTGAATTTATCTGATAAGAGTTGTAAAAATCATAATAGATAGTTAGTTACAATATCAATAGGTATATTGAATTTAACTAATTGTACATACATATTATATATCAGTTATTAACTTAGTAGGTAAGTAATTCCAGTCTGGGGAATATGGGATATTTTTAATATTTTCTGTGCGAACAATCCTAAATATCCTCCTATATTTTATTTATTTTACTGAGAACAGAAGCTCCAAGTAAAATAGTATGTCTCATAAACTCGCCATTTGTCTCTCCAGCTCTCTCCAAAATTCAACAAATTCTCTCCAAAATGATCAAATTTTAATAAATTCTCTCCAAATTAACATTGTAGCATAGGAGAATAATAGATAAAACTCGCCATTTGCATTTGAACCAGTCTGCAGAAACTGGTTAAGTGTTCGTAGAGATCTCTTAATCTGTTTGTAGTAAAATTAATGTAAATATAGGAATTAATTCAGAAGTGTTCGTAGCAAAATTAATGTAAATATAGGAATTAATTCAAAATTGTTCGGAGAGAATATCCCAAATATCTCACATATTCTGCAGACTGGCATTTGAAGGGCTCAAAATAACTGTCACAAACTCGCCATTAAAATGGCGAGTTTGGACATGCTTAATTACTTGGCAGAAGCTAATATTGAGGTTTTCTTGGAGAACACTTTAGCCAGTCTGCAGAATATGTGAGATATTTGGGATATTCTCTCCGAACAATTTTGAATTAATTCCTATATTTACATTAATTTTGCTACGAACACTTTTGAATTAATCCCTATATTTACATTAATTTTGCTACGAACAAAATAAGAGATCTCTACGAACACTTTACCAGTTTCTGCAGACTGGCACTTTAGTGACTTTACCAGTTGGCAGTTCGGCACTGGCAGTTCCTGCAGTCTGGGTAAGTATGTAACTGCACTGCCACAGAGCCAATAAACTAACAGTAACAATGGCATTGGCGCCATTGCCATTATGGCGGGAGATTATCAGGTATCAATCTGCAAAGGATGCACAGGTAGGGTCAAGCAGGTATATTGTGGCCTACTAACTAACTGCGGCCTCTAACAACAGAAACATCATAACTTCAAAACACTCATTAAAAACATAAAGTAATTAATTGTAGCATGCACTATGCTTATTTTGATAGCTATGCAACATTTTAATGTAATTTTGGTTCAGAATGTTTTAGAGACTCTCTTGAGAGTTGAGAAGGCTGCAATTAAAAATTAATGGGCCGCAATTTACCTGCATGACCCTAGATTGCCAAGTAAAATAGTCCATGTTTTAAAGTATGGACAAAGTCGCCAGTATATTGGCGACTTTTGAGGGGTTAAATAAATTGGAAAACCTGTAAATAACAAGTAAATCACTCCTAAAATAGTCACAAGAGATACACATGCATCATGCCGAAGTAAAATAGTTTGTCTCAAAAACTCACCATTTCTCTCTCCAGCTCTCTCAAAAATTCAACAAATTCTCTCCAAATTGATCAAATTTTCATAAATTCTCTCCAAAACATTTGAAAACAACATTGTAGCATAGGAGAAAAATAGATAAAACTCGCCATTTGCATTTAAAGGGCTCAAAAGAACTGTCACAAACTCGCCATTAAAATGGCGAGTGTGGACATGCTTTATTACTTGGCATCAGGCATGAAGCATACGCCATACGGATGTTTCCAATTGTAAAATCTTCACTAGGAAGCCAAATTTCTCTTTTAAAGTATCTTAAATGTGGCGACCTGCCAGTCTGCAGAATGTGTCTTTTCTCCCGCTGAGATTTTAATTTGAGAGAGAGTTACTATCTGACTCTCAGCAGCAGATTCAGAATCTCCCGCAGCTAAATTAATGGTAACATAGGAATTAATTCAAAATATCCCGCAGCTAAATTAATGGTAACATAGGAATTAATTCAAGATCTCCCGCAGAGATCTCAAATTTCTAAAATTCAGTCAAAACTACCGCAGAGAGTCTTGGAAAAATGTTCCATATTCTGCAGACTGGGCGACCTGGATCCATTTTCACTAAACTTGCGACTTTCTTGCCACACTCTAAAATATTGAAAATATTATGGGTCATTAACTCTCCATTTGTCTCTCCAGCTCTGTCCAAAAAGATCAAATCATAAATTCTCTCCAAAATAACATTGTAGCATAGGAGAAAATTATACATTTCTCGCCATTTGCAATTGAAGGCTCAAAACAACTGTCACAAATTTGCAATTAAAATGAAGAGTTTGGACTTGCTAGTTGCTTTATTACCTGGATGGTAACAGGAATAAATAGCGAAAAATCCACTGACAAGTTGGAGGAATTTACCATGAAACACAGTCTGGTGTGAGAGTTTTTCATTGAAATTTAGACTTTTGAGATCTCTGCGGCCTGCGGGAGGTTTTAGTTGAAAATGTAGATTTTTGAAGTTTTGAGAACTAAACTTAATTAGTGAATCTTCCTGCCCAGTCTGCAGAAACTGGTAAAGTGTTCATAGAGATCTCTTATTCTGTTCATAGCAAATTAATGAAAATATAAGGATTAGCTAATTCAGAAGTGTTTGTAGCAAAATTAATTTAAACATAAGAATTACTTCAAAACTGTTAGGAGAGAATATCCCAAATATCTCCCATATTCTGCAGACTGGAACAGGTAATATACGTGGGAAGCTTTCCATATTCTGCAGACAGCCAACCGGTTACTCTCTGATTCTCAGCCAGTTTCAGAATCTCCCGCAGCTATATCAATGGTTACACAGGAGTTAATTCAAAATCTCCTGAAGTTAAATTAATTTTAATATAGTAATTAATTTAAGATTTTCTGCAGAGATCTACAATTTCTAAAATTGGGCTCATATTTGTTGCAGAGAGTCTTGGAGAAAATTTTTGATATTCTGCAGTCTGGGATTCAGGTACCATCAGACTGTCAGTCATAAATTTGGTACAACAATTGTCCAATTCACTCCATATATATCATAAATCTTCATTCAAATTACCTATATAATAGAACGCACAGTGGTGCGCCGTACTGTGGTCACAGTGTGGTGCGCAGTCCTCAAAATGAAATCTTAGGAAATTGATTTGACACACTTTACAGATTGGATTTTGGAGAGAAATTCAGCTCCATTTGGAGAGAAGTGGAGAGACAAATAGAGAGTTTATGAATCACACTATTTTACTTTGGATCTCTAAGGGAGATGTTGAAATAACTCAAATCATCATCATATGTTATAATGTTAGTATCATTATGTCATAGTATGTTGCACTTAATTTAACTGAAAGAGATTCTAAATCTTCTCTCAATTCAATATTTCTTAGTCAGGAAATTTTTTTTTTTTGTTATTTATTTTACTGTGAAATTAATAACAAAAAGAAGTATAACAGACTGAATTTCATGTTCCACTGTCTTGTCTGGAATCTTTTCCCCTTTGAAAATATTATTTTGAGATTTTAAATATTATTTTGTGATTTTAAATATTATTTTGTGATTTTAAATATTATTTTCTAATTTTTAATATTATTTTCTTATTTTTAATATAACTTTCAATTTTAAATAAATATTTTATCAATTTTAAATAAATATTTTATCAATTTTAATATTATGCCTTTAAGTAATGCTGCTGGTCTTTCTTATTAGACTCCAATGCACCTAGCATGTTCTCTCCTCAGCAGTATATATTTTTTCTTATATAAATGCTGTTAGCCACTTCTCTAATCTATTTTCCTCCACAGAGTTGCACAAATATAACTTAAGTGTTTTTATTATTACTTGTATACAATATGATTTAATGCATGAATGCTTCTTAAATTTGCATGAGCTTATACCTATAGATTTCTCATAACCACAACCTGTAATATAACCACAGATCATTGAATATAGGAAGATGTTTCACTGCTACGTGGACGCTAGTGACTGAATAATTATTTAAGCGAGAGCGTATCAGCCAATCAGAGAGGGGTACTGTGACGTCACAAATTACAAACGTCCATACAAATGGGTAAATGTATATATAAATATAAAAGTTACATTTTATTGCACTTCAAATAAAGGGGATTATTTTTAATTTTCAGGAAAAAATGTTAATGAAATTCATATATTTTAACATATTTTTATTATAAAATAGAAAACAAGAATCGGAGTAGGAGCTAAAATGTTTCGGGCAACTGTTCAGTTTCACCGCCATTGTTGCAAACCTTTGGCTTTTACCCACAGATTGTTATCATATTTTCTGAATGAAAACAACTTGTACCAATCTTTGGTAAAACTAAAATGTGAACATTTTTGCATCTTGCCTATTTGGCCCCTGAAAAACAATAACTTAACACTAAATTCACTAATTGAACCGATTGAATATTAAACTTAGAATATATTTCTCACTCGTTTAATCAAATGAAAGATGAAAAAATTAGTAATTTTAGTCACAGAATACAGCGCACGCACACCGCTCAAGATATTGCATCAGAAATGAACTAAAACATCAAATTTGTACAAACACACATACTAAACATGTACAGAATACAAATAATTATATTATTCATAAATATTTAATTTTATTATCAGTTTAATATCATAAATAAATATATTGATTTTAAGTAGCATATTTAAATTCAATATTATTCTCTCTTGCCTACAATCGTAGGCAACTCCAAGGATACGTCACGGTACGGACGTCTCCGGTGTCAAGTGTCTCTTGAAAATTTAAAATACTGTAGTGCGACATCTTCATATTTTCAATGATCTGTGATATTACTAACAAACACAAACCTACCTCTCTACAAAAAATATCAAGCTTAATAACACTACGTTAATCCCTTTAGCTATATATTATTAAGAGGTGCTTTCTTGAGTGCACAAACTCTTAAGTAAACCCTGTAGAAGTATACATAAGTTCTACAACAACAGGTAGCTGATCCTTCTGCACCATCAAGGTAAGACCACATTATTTATTGCTTTGTTGCTAATTGCTTAGCCTTTTTGTTAGCAAGTGTGTGTCTCTAATTCTTGAATGCTTTGATTATTCAACAGTGTTAAAGGTTGACAGATAGTTCCTAATTTAATAATATTGCGTTGACCGGGGTATTCCATCACACTCAAGAGTATCGGGGTAATAATCTCACCCGTTTTTTAACAGTGAAAGAGTAATAATTTCGAAAAACTGATTACACCATGAAAATGATCACAATTTATTCTATAATTATAGTAAATTTCATTCATTTTCGTTAGATGAAAGTGTAAAATAATTCAGAGTAAACAGTAGAGCTTTTTTCACCCTATAAAAACTTTATTTCAGATTTTACTAAAATCCCGCAACTTCAACACTGGGTTGGACAACTATGCTTGTAATCCCACCGAAATTTACATGGACATAGTAAAATATGACATTAAAATGAAATATAAACAATTTAAAAAAATATGTTGAATTGCTCCAAATACGAAAAAGTGCATGGGGTAATTGATTGCACACATCATGGGGTAATTAATTGCACACATCATGGGGTAATTAATTGCAGTTTCCTTAGAGATAATAAATGTATTTATATGAGATTATATGTATAAATGTTGATGGTTCAGCTCATTATTACGTCACATTGATTAAAATACATCTGCTCCGATCTGCTATGCTACTGCCTTGAATCTGCCCCGAACTGCTATGACGCTGTTTGAATCTGCCCCAAACTGCTATGACGCTGCTGTGAATCTGCCCTGAATTGCAATGACGTTGCCATGAATCTGCCCCAAACTGCCGTGAATCTCCCACGAATCAGCCCTGAACTGCAATGACACTGCCGAGAATCTACCCTGAACTGCCATGATGCTGCCTTGAATCTGCCCCGAAATCCAATGACGCTAGCATGAATCTGCCCCGAACTACCATGACGCTGCAGTGAATCTTCCCAGAACTGCCGTGAATCTGCTATAAACTGTAATGACGCTGCCGTGAATATGCACCGAACTGCCATGACGCTGCCGTAAATCTGCCCCGAACGGCCATGTCGCTGCTCCGAACTGCCATGATGCTGAACAGAACTGCAATGACCCTGCAATGATGCTGCGTGAATCTGCCCCAAACTGCAATGATGCTGCCGTGTTTCCGCCCCAAACTGCAATGATACTGCCGTGAATCTGCCCCGATCAGCTATGTTACTGCGGTGATTCTGGCCTGATCTGCATTGCAATTAATTACCCCAAAAGTGCGAGTCAATTACACCAATTCTCAGTAATAGTCAATTACGTAGCTTTTTATTAATTAATAACGAACCATAAGAGATAAAAGGTTGAAATTTGGTATACGTCATTATCAAAGTGATATCTTGAGATGGTATAAGTATAAAGTTTCTATCTTGCTTAGTTTTTATGCTAGATCAAAGTTTGCAGGAAAGTGATATGGAATACCCCGGTTGACGCTAAGTAAATTTATTGGCGAGATCCTAGTTAAGTGCAACATTGCATCCAACTAGGCATTGATAAACAATGTTATTAACACGTTTTCTGAGAAATGACCCACCAGTGGGTCCAATTGACTCTCCCTGTGCTGCGAAGGGACCCATCGTTGGGTCCTTAATCTTTTTTATACATAAATATATAAAAAGTCATATGCAAAAAGACCTACAAATGGCTACCATATTGTTTTACTATGTATTAATGAACGATATGAGAAAGAGCATAACAAAACATATCTTTTGACGACAGCCATACAGGCACTGGAAATAATGCATATGTATGGAATCGCAGTGGGAGCATACCGTACATTTGGCAATTGCAGGGGAGAATTATTGTGCATCTGGCAATCGCAGGAAACATGTTAATTTTAATTTCAATAATTTTTTATTGATTTCATTCAATTAGGTTGTGTAGACTGGAACTGGGATGATCCATTTCACTTGGAGAATTTGGGTGATTGATCTCACTCATATTTTAACAGTGAAGGAAGAATAATTTTGAAAATCTAATTTGCCATCAGAAAGATCGCAATTTCTTCTCCAAATCTTGTAATTTACATCTAATGAAAGTATACGAAAATTTACTGTGAAGAGAAGTGTTTTTCCAGTAACTTTTTTTGTAATCCTCAACTTTCACACTGGTTACAGGCTTACAGCATTTATGCATGAAATCAAGCCAAAAATTTCATAAATACAGTAAAAAAAAGTCGTCAGTATACATTATAATGGGTTTCAAAAGATGCCTATTATTTCGGTAGTCAGCTACAGTCTTAAACTCTTAACAAGTGAATCACCTCAAGTATTCTTGGAAAGTAACGTCTCTTTGTGAAGTCTCCATCTGACTGATGACTTTGTTCAAACTTCAAAACATGGAATTAATGTCATTGTCATCCATGTTGTTCTGGTAGAATAATTTAAACATAGTAAAATACCTCGAGATAAAATTATATAAAAAGATTAAAACATTAGTTAACTTTAAGTTTAAACCAGTTATATAATGATAAAAGTATCATTAGTTAAAAAGTAACATGTACCTTTTTAATAGCTAGGTGATGCATTGTAAGTACTTCAGCTAGGAATTTTTGCAGATACAAATTGCATGTTATATCTATAAGAGTAAATCACAAATATTAAAAGTGTCTGAAAATTACCATTAAAACCAAGGTAAGCAAGAACTTTTATATGTTTGTATTATAGTTTTAAATAAAAGGATTACTTACTAAAAAATAGTTCATTTCTGATGTTCTGATTTCAAGAAAAGAGTAAATAAACTCGCAGAAAGAATCAGTTTACTCACTCTATTCACACACTAACTACCTTCATCCTACTAGCATTGTGACCAAAACAATTCAAAAATACATTTTTTTATCTAGTAACTCTGAAACTACACCCTATATACTACTACACAGTGTGTATTTGTCTGCTGGTTGCAAGGAAAATGTCATGCTTTAAAATACATTTAATATAGCTATATAGTTTTTTTTTATGTATAGCCATATATTTTTTTTTATATATATATACATTTTTATATGTATATATTTTTTTACTATTTATACCTTGTTAATTTTAATGGGGAAGTACACTAGTATACTTATAAAATATAAATTCTGGTTGAGAGACACAGACCCCCCAACAATTTTTCAAAGTGTGGCCAGTCTGTAGAAAGATAAAGAATTGGTCTCGAAGCTTCCTGAAGCCCAGTTTGCAGTATATGAGAAATTTGACATTTTCTATGTGAACAATCCTTAATTTTCTACATATTTTGTAGAATATCCAAAATATCTCCTTTATTCTACAGACTTTTCAGTTCACTGTATAATGATTATAAATTAATCCAATATTATTACAGGTCATGACTAAAATATAATTGTTTCTGCCGATGTGACTCAAAAATATAAAGTTCTAAATATGAATAGAAAGTCACCAGTGTAGTGAGAAAATGAATTGGTCTCTAAGGTTGCTGTGGTCCAGGTGGCAACATCTAAGATAATTTATAAAAAGAAATATGGCTTCCAGGTTATATCATCATTATGCTTCTTGTCTACTACATGTGCATTCTTTGAAATTTCTGAGTGATTTTCTATTATTCACATTTTTAAAACATACTCTCACCCTCTAAAGTTGCCAGTGAGATTAATTTACTCACCCTTTCTCAGAAACTTTTCTTTACATGCTCTGTTTCAAACCGATTCACTGATTCAGAAGTGTAAATTTTTTTCAAACCGATCATTCTGAAATAACTTACAGTTCATACCACTTAATTTGTAATTAATTCTCCTATCTTTCAAGGTTATACTGAATTATATTTTGTTTTTGTTGTGGACACATCATTACAGTTATCTTTGACAGTGTGAAAATAATATGGATTAGAAAAAAGTATTTAATTCATTAAAAAATTAACTGAAGCAACATGTGGACATTGAGTTACTTCTCTGCTTACCAAAACTGATTACCATTTGAGGATAAGGTGAGCTATATAAATATAAACTATTCTATTTTTATTTCAAATCACATTTATATCTTTCTTATAATTTCAGTGTGGCTTTGAAATTAGATAGGTTTTGGATTACTTGCAGGAATATTAGCTAAAGTCAGCCCAATCATTCTGAGATTAATTTTGACCAGTTCGTGTTTTTCAGTTGAACATACAAACTAGAGCAAGAATTTTTTTTCTTTGTCCAAAGAAAAACAGAATCTGCCAAGAGAGAGCATTAGTAGCGATCATAATGTGAATACTTGTAATCGGTGGAGTAAATGAATTAAAATTGGAATATTTTTAAATCACATATCTTCAATATTTCATCTGAAATTAGAAAATTTAAAGTGTAGCTACCAATAGTGGTACATTATGCAGGTTGGGCAAGTTAGGTGTGTGCTATATGTTGCACATGATGAGGTTAACGTGTTAGCTAATTGATCTAAAAAAATACTTATCTCATAGGTACAAAATTTTGAAATTACTATTAGTCAGATTTAAGTGTGAATGAACTCATTAATATTGAAAACACATAAATTTTTCATGGAATGAAATGATTAGAGCTAATGGTTCTTCATATTCAATTAATGATTTGAAGAGTTTGGTTCCAAAACGCTATAAATCCATTTTGATCAATTTGAGTTAAAATGTGTTTTCTTTACCAAGAAAGTACAAAGATGAAAACCACTATTTTCTGTTTCAATCATTCACATAGCATATTGAGGTTATAATAACATAAACAATTCAAATCCACAATACCGACGAAATACAATATTGATTTAGGTGGAAACTCATTTTTTTCAAAAGTGGCGTTTATCGCGTTTTGGAACCAAACTCTTCATTTGTTTTATTATTTCAGATGAATTCTTCAGGAGGTACATCTTCAGACCCTTGCAATGCAAGTAATTCAATGGATGACTTTGGAAATGAAGTATCGTCAACTGGAAATGGAATTGTCACTGACCCTGATAATGTCATATATTTGGTGGAAGATAATGTTAAAAAAGAAGTGAGCTCAACTGAAAATGTAATTTTCACAGACCCGGCTGATGTTTTTTATTTAAAGGAGGATAATATTAAAAAAGAATTGAACTCGACTGAAAATGGAATTGTCACAGACCTTGCTAGTGACATTCATTTAAATGAGGATAATATTAAAAAAGAACTGAACTCGACTGAAAATATGATTGTGCCAGACCCTGCTAATGTCATTTATTTACCAGAAGAAGACAATAAATTAAACATTCTATCCTCTTTCTATCAAACTACTTTGAATGATAAATCTATCGAAGAATTGAATCAAGCAAATTTTCTGAATAGTCAAAATACTACAAGAATCAAGGATGAAAATATAGTGATAAAACAGGAGTATGTTCCATTTGGTCAGGAAGCAACCCTCAGCAATTGTAGAGAAGGAGGGATACCTATGAATTGTAATATATATCAAGAACATAAATTGACAGAACATCATAAAGAAAATGCTGTAGGAAAAGATGTGGAATTGAAAAATTCAAATGATAAAACTTTTAGATGTGGTGGGTGCTGCAAACAATTTAGCACAGAGAAATATCTTACTACTCACCAATTTCTACAGTGTGAATCTCAGAGTAAACTATTCAAATGTGAAAGATGTGATAATAAGTTTCATCAAGAAGCCGACTTGGTTGAACACAATAAAACACATCAGGTAAATGAACCAGTTATTAGAAACACTAAAGATGGAACTGTTAATGCAATTACTAATGAAACTGAGAAGGATGAATCATCTTCTTGTGACCCTTTTGCTAAATCTTTCTTCAAAAAATATGATCCAACTAGACACAAAAAAAAGGAAGGGCCTACTAAGCCAACTGGTGAAATACGATACGGTTGTAATATATGCCGTAAAGTGTTTAAATCTAAAGCATATAGGAATTCCCATCAAGAAACCCATACAGGTGAAAAGAAGTTTCGTTGTGACAAGTGCGACAAAGCATTCTTCTATAAACAACATCTTATCGGTCACCAGAATATTCACGCTGATGAAAAACCATTTGCTTGTGATATTTGCAATAGGTTGTTTTCTTCCAGAACTTATTGGTTGGAACATAAAAAAGTACATGTTCAAGGAAAATTCAAATGTCAAATTTGTCCAAAAGAATTTTCAAATGAGCGTAGTTTAAACACTCATCAATTAGTACATACAGGTGAGAAAAATTTCAAGTGTGATGTGTGTGGAAAATCCTTTTATACTAAAAATTTGTTTTCAAAACATATGAGGAGGAAGCATTCTGGTGATAGACCATTTAAATGTGATCAGTGTGAAAAATCTTTTTTCATAAACTCTGAATTAAATGTACACAAAAGAAATCATTCTGGTGAAACACGATACGGCTGTAATATATGCCTTAAAGTGTTTAAATCAAAAGCATATAGGAATTCTCATCAAGAAAGCCATACAGGTGAAAAGAAGTTTCGTTGTGACAAGTGCGATAAAGCATTCTTCTATAAACAACATCTTCTCAATCATCAGAATATTCACGCTGATGAAAAACCATTTGCTTGTGATATTTGCAATCGTTTTTTTTCTTCCAAAACTTATATGTTGGAACACAAAAAAGTTCATGTTCAAGGAAAATTCAAATGTCAAATGTGTCCGAAAGAATTTTCTACTGAGCGATATTTGGAAACTCATCAAATAGTACATACGGGCGAGAAAAATTTCAAATGCGATGTCTGTGGAGATTCCTTTTTCACTAAAGGTAGACTTTCTAAACATTTGAAGTGGCGTCATTCTAATAATAAACCATTTAAATGTGATCAGTGTGAAAAATCATTTTTTGTCAACTCCCAATTAACTGAACACAAAAGAAAACATACTGGCGAAAAACCGTACAGTTGCACTATATGCAATAAAAAGTTTTCTTTGGTAGGAAATAGAAATTATCACCAAAAAAAATATCACTAGACATTTAGTTGTGGCAAGTGATAGCATTTTTCTCAAAACAATATCTTCTCAATCATCATCAATGACATTTTTAGTATAGCTGAAGATATTTATTTGTAGATATAACATTGCAGCCGCTAGTGCTTGTGTCCCTTTTTTTGTCACATTCTTTGGTAAGTGACTGCATTCACAGAGTAGCTTTTTTTTCATCCATGAGTGTTGTGACTGATTGTCGTAGGTGACTTTGCTCATGAAAGCCACTTTTCCTTTTGACTGCTTCTTGCAGTCTCTTATGCTTAATTTCCTTTTGACATCAGTGATATGGCCTTTTTTTCAAAAGCAGATTTTAAACACACTAAATTAATTAAATTATTTGTAGATTTGTCTTCCTGTCTAATAAGTTGTTCAGTTAAAGTTAGTTTATATTGGGTGTGTCAGGATGAACTAGTAATAAACTCTCTCAATAATGTAGCTAGTATTAAAGAAAGATGTGACATCTTAGTAGTGCTAGTAATTGTGTCCATCTTGTAGTACTCTATTCATTTATGCTATCGTTTTTTTTCTGTAGGATATGATATATGAAACTTTCACTCTACTCACATGGTAGCTATAATTAATTGTCAATTTCTTACTTCATTTAGTCTATCTTGTCTATTTATCTTGATAATTATTTTCATTATTATTGGTTGTCATAGGAGCTCTCTTCAACTGAACAAGGGCATTGAATACTTTAATCTAACTTTAAATATATCTACTTCGTGTAAGAATTTTAATGAATTCTTCTATAACTTGTTCCATTGACAGTCAATTAGGCTAAGATTTAATTTTTTTATTTCTTTTAGCTATTGAAATCAAATTCTAACCGATCTTCCAAATTGTATTGGCAATTTAGTCATATCTAACCAAGTAGTTATCATCGGTAGCTATTTGCAAATATTACACAAAAAATTCTTCCTAATTAATTTTGCCGAATTGAAAACTAATATATGATTCATATTTGTTTTAGCATTTTATCAACGTTTTACTATTGTAATATTGTCTCTATTTCTTATCCAAGTTTATGGAATAAAATATAGTTCACCCTGCCTTCAACCCCCTCAATTCATTAACCTGGGTCCCCCAGGGGCTCTATCCTGAAGAAGCTGTCTATGGTGAATGGAAGAGAATGTGGGCGTAGTGTTCCTTGGGCTCCAAGCTGTTGTAATTTTTACAATATTCATCATTTATAACACTAATTGCAGTTTGAGAGGATAGTGCTATTTTCATTCTCTTCAACTATGAGGTCTTTGATTTTCATGTTGATAGACTCTTAGAGTCTTAGGCTTCATTTACTATCACCTCTTCATTTTCCTCTTCCATCCACGAGTGCACTCACAAGGTGGTTGTGTCTCTTTTCGTCACATAACGAAAATAAGTGACTGCATTCATGGAGAATCTTTTCTGCATCCATGAGCATTCTCACAGACTATGGTAGGTGACTTTTTTCATGGAGTTACTTTCTTTTCTGACTGCTTCTTCCAGTCCCCTGTACATAATTTCCACTTGTTGTCGGTAATATGACCTGTGGTTCCGAAGCCGACATTAAAACCCTACTAAAACTAAATTGAAATTCATTTACCTGTTTGTTTTATTCCTCAGGGGGCAGGACTCCACCTGCTAGGGGTGTGTATTCCCCAGGAACCCCAATTAATTTGAAAAAAAAATCATTTCTATAGTTTAATTTTTGAGAAACTAATTGAAAATAGAAATTAGCTGTAAAAAAGAACACTTTATTGTTTATATCTTTAATTTAGATTTATTTATCACTGCAGTTTAATCTGGGAACCGTTTGTGGCATTAGGGCAGGGGTTGTTTTTATTTTCTTGAAGCTAACTATTTGTCATTTGGTTGTAAAGGACATATTAAACTGCCTAAAAAATGAAATTATATATTATCTAAAAATTTACCATTTTATTCTTCCACCAGCTCTTCCATACTGTTGAGTTTTGTCACCACTGAAAGATGATAGCCTAATTACTTCACGGAGCCATTTTCTTGTGTAACTTATCCTATAAAGTTTTTATTTCTTTTTGAAATTCTATTCACATTAAAATACAAAATAAAAGTAATTTAATTTTATAATACAAACAGTCTGATCATTAGTGACTTAGAATCTAAAAACATGGAATCCAGCAAAAATATCATTCTTATCTAATAAAATATATAATATACCTAAAAATATATATCTATCTAAAATCTATAAAATTTACCTAAAAACAGTATTCCTATGTATGAATATAAATCTAACTATGAATATTAAAGCTTAAGTTACCGGTCTGAAGACGTCAAAGTAAGAATAACAAATACCAAGTAAATACATATTAAACAGGACTAGAGTAATGATAGTTATTTATTTTCTTTCTTAATGTTAGCAATTTGGCCTTGAGTTCCTATCTTAACCCTGTTATTGATAATGTTGATTAATAACTTAATAATGAATAATAATTAATAATGAATACCTAATAGCTTCTTGATGCTGTAGGTAGAATCAGTTGAGACTGCCAAAAGTGGTAGAGGATTCTCCAAGTATAATTTGAAAAAATCCTAGATAAATGGAGCGTTGGTTGTGTTATTTTTTTATCTCATTTCTTGGTAAGTGACTGCATTAACAGTAGCTTTTCTGCATTCATGAACTTCGTCAACAATATTGGTAAGTGCCTTTGATTTTGGAACCACTTTCCTTTCTGACTGCTTCCGGCCCCCTGCACTTAATTTCCTTCTGACGTCAGCGATATGGTCTTTGGTTCTGAAGCAGACGTTAATTAATTTCCCTAATTATATATAATAATCTACAAACTTGTTCATTGGATTTTGTTTAAAAAGATAATGTTTCTAGTTCTAAGTTGCTAGTTCATTAGTTCTAAGTTTTTAAGTATGACCAAAAGGTTTCCAGTGTACTGAGAAAGTAAATGGATTGATCTTTAATGTTATGGTGCTGAATGCAGGTCGCCACATTTAATATAGTTGAGATGTTTAGCTCCCATGATGCGTTTCCGTTAAAGAATCTCTCCAGACTGCTGGAAAATAAAAATTTACTACATAATATTAAATAACTAAGGTCTAGAATTATTATTCTGCAAAATGCATTAAATTCGGTTCAGTAAATATATTTTTATATGGCTTTCAACTTGCTCTGCACAATGATTTTCAGAAACACTTATATGACTCAGAAGAAAAAGATTGAACACTCTAAAGATTGTTTTGTTTTCTGATTTGAGTTTAGAACTTAAGACTGTATATTATTTCATGAAGTATATTAACGTTACTATAATTAGTTTATCCTATATTAAAAGTTCACACTAGTTTTAATAATAGATCGAATATAAAATACATACCTACCTAACTGAAATTCAAAACAAACTGTGAACATTCTCTTTCTGTGTACTGAAAATTATCAAATTGGATGTGAAGCAGCAGTTGCAGAATTTAGTTCAACCAAATCTTAAAGCATATAGAATTAAATATATTCTATCAAATGTCATGGGGTTTACAGAAAAATGGTGAGAAACATTAGCCTCATTGATTTTACTAATGATTAACTTTGGTTGTATGGGATTTTTAAGATCATTATATGAGCATCTTCCTTATTATTTACATGTTTTACAACTTTTTCCATCAATCAAAAGTCATAAATACTTAGTTTACTGTAAATTTTCTATGTTGACTAAAACTTTGACTCAAATTTTTTAGGAATCCTTCATTTTTGCAATTCTTCATTTTAGAATTCTATAACCTAGCAGCAGCATTCTGAAATAACTCATTTTGTTCACTTTTTGAAGAGCCTTCAATGTAAATTTAATTAAACTGATCATTCTGAAATAACTGTTAGTTCATATCACTTGAATGGAAATGACTTTCATTTTTTTCCAGACTGTCCTGTATTAATTTTGAATTATATATTTCTCTGTTGTGGACCACGTCATCACGGTCATCTTTGACTGTGTGTGAAAACAATATAAAATTGAAAAAGTGTTTTTATCAATAAATTTTTTCCTGAAGCTACATTTGAGCATTGAGTTCCAAAACTGATTACCATTTAAAGCTGAGGTGAGCTCAATAAATATAACATTTTTATTTATCAAATTTATCTCTTCCTGATATTTCCAGTGTGGCTTTGGTGTCAGTATTAAACATTAAAATAGTGAACATAATATCCTCTTTAATTTTTATCAAAAATCGTATCCCTCTATGTATGTCTCAGTCAGATATAAGTGAGAATTAACTGTTGATAACAGACAAATTATTGATGAAATGAAATGATAATGGTTAATAGTACTCTAAAATCCAATTAATGATTTGTTTCTTCCAGATGGAGTCTTCAGGAGGTAGCATTTCAGACCCTTACAATGTCAGTTATGACTTTGGAAATGAAGTATCAACTGAAAATGGAATCGTCACAGACCCTGCTAATATCATTTATTTAGTGGAAGATAATGTTAAAAAAGAAATGGGTTCAACTGAAAGTATGATTGTGCCAATCTCTGCTAATGTCATTTGTTCACCAGAAGAAAACAGTAATTTAAGCATTGCATCTAGATTCTATCAAACTGTTTTTAAAGCTAAATCTAGGGAAAAATTAAATCAAGCAAATTTTCTGAATGTTCAAAGTACCCAAATATTTAATGACGAAAATGTAGTGATTAAAGAGAAGGATCTTTCATCTGGTCTGGAAACCACTCTCAGTAATTGTACAGAAGGAGAGTTCCCTATGAATGATGATGTATCTGTTGAAGAATCTCCAATGACTACAAAATTCAGAGCTTCTACAGTGAAGAGAACATTATCAGAAAATAATAAATTTTCCAAGGAGAAGAACATATCTGTCCAAAATTCTTTTATCTGTTCGATGTGTGGTAAAACTCTTCCATGTAAACGAAGTCTAAAGGATCATGAGAATGAGCATAAAGGTGAAAAGGCATTCAATTGCAAGGTATGCCATCAATCTTTCGCACAAAAGAATGATCTTTCAATACATCAACTAATTCACACTAGTAAAATCATTTTCCACTGCCATATATGTGGCAAATCTGTGATGAATAGAGATGAACATCTAAAAAAACATGCTGGTATAAAGCAGTACAACTGTGCTGTTTGTGAAAAAACCTTCCTAAATGAAAATCTATTAGCTTTACACTGTAAGGTTCACACTAGAGAGAAACCATTAGATAACAATGTTTGTAGTAAAAAATCACCTGCTAAGAAATCATTGAAAATTCATTCAAAAGAGCACTCAGGTGAAACCAAATATAAATGTGATATCTGCAATCAATCATTCCATGTGAAAGAGAATCTTTCCAATCATCAAAAGTTACATTTGAAAGATGATCTTCACAAATGCTCTATCTGCAAGACTGCATTTGCTCATAAATTTTCACTTTTGAAGCATGAAAGAGGGCATACAGATAAAAAATCTTATTTTTGTGATATTTGTAATAAGAGATTTGTTTGTGTTGAGACCACTTTTATATCTCATATGAGATCCCATGCTAACAAACATAATGTAAATGCTGTAGAAAATGATGCTGTAACTGATAACTCATTTTCTGAATCTATGGATGTTACTGTGAACGAATTGGAAAATTCAAAGAACAAATCTTTTAGATGTGGTGGGTGCTGCCAAGAATTTACCACAGAGAAATGTCTTGCTACTCACCAACTTCTACAGTGTGAATCTCGGAGTAAACTATTTAAATGCGAAAGATGCGATGAGAAGTTTCATCAAGAAGCAGAGTTGGTTAAACATAATAAATCCCATATGGTATATGAACAAGTTATTAAAAACACTAAAGATGAAACTGGTAATGTAATTACTAATGAAACTGAGAATGACGAATCATTTTCTTGTGCTAAATCTCTCTTCAACAAACATGATTTACCTCAACACAAGAAAGGGCCAACAGATGAAAACCCATACAGTTGTAATATTTGTCATAAAACTTTTTCTTCAAAAGTGTATATGAATTATCATCTAAAATTTGATACATGTTTGAAGCGATTTAGATGTGACAAATGCCACAAAGCATTCTTCTTTAAACATCATCTTCTCAATCATCAGTATATCCATACTGGTGAAAAGCCATTTATTTGTGATATTTGTAATAGAGCTTTCAGATCCAAAAGCTTTATGATATCCCATAAAAGATTGCACGTTTAATGAAAATTCAAAGGCCATATTTTACCAAATGAGTTCGCATAAATCTTTTTTGAATAACCTTTAGATTGGCTATGTATTTGTTAAAAGTATATTATTGTAAGATGTGATTATTTTTTTGTATTCAAAATGTAATTCTAGCCCATCTTCCAAAATTCAACAAAATATTAACAATTATCTAATTAAGCATAGTTACTAATTGCAAGTAATATACAAAAATTGTCTTTCTAAAATATCTGCCAAAATTCAAATCTAGGATTTGTGATTTTTTTCATTTGTTCATAGCTTTATATATATCTCAAAACAGATTTAAATATAACTCATATCTTATCCAAGTAAATGATAATAAAATTTTGTACATGCTGTCTCCTCCCCCCAATTCATTTACCCGTTTGTTTTATTCCTCAGGGAGCAGGACTACACCTGCTAGGGGCTTGTATTCCCCAGGAACCCCAATTGAATAAATAATTATCATGATATTATATATCTAATAGTTGAGAAACTAATAGTGAGGGACTTACAAATATTGCAAAAATTAGCTAATGATCAAAAGTAAACTTAAAAATTCTCTATATTAGGCATTGAGATTTCCTTCTTTTTATTCCCATGTATTCAATTTATTTTTTGATGTCAGCGATGCCCAACTTTCTCTTTTAAGTTGTTTGTATTCATTTTTCTTGAAGTCGGCTTCTTCACTAAATAATCTTGATAATGTTGAATTTAACGTAGTATTACAATATCATAATGAATAATAATTTGTGATGAATACGTAATGTTTTCTTTTGTGCTATAGAATGAACAGTTCGGACTTCCAAAGCTGGTAAGGAATTCTTCAAATAAAATAGTTTGCAAAAATCCTAGCCAAGTGGTGAGCACTCTCCAAGATCTTCATTCTTTAGTCTTAGTCTCCAAATTTTGACATTTTCTCTCTCCATTTTACCATAGTAGAAAATATTAAAAAAAAAATTAAATTCCCGCCAATTTTCTATGTTTCAATCACCAGGAGCCATTCTGTGCCACTTTGGAATAGTAGGTTTCATCTGATGACTCAATTATTCCGTTACGAGTTCTGCAGAAATGGAAGCACAGTAATGAAATGGCAAAATCTCCAAAATGCAGAATTTTGGCTCTATAAAATATATTTGTCGCTTGTAAAAATTTCTTATTTATCTCTTTTTCTCATGTTAATGTAATTATAGAGAATTACTCATTAGCATTCACAACAAACTGTAAAGTAAACTTATGAATGAAATTCTGGATTTTTGATAGAGAATATCCCAAATAGCTATCTCCCGTATTCGATTGAGTTGTTTACTGGATTCTGTATTAATAAATCAATATGGCTCACAGACTCATTATTAGTTCCAAGTTGTTAATTATCCTGATTTAATTTGATCAATTGTTGCAGACCGAATCATCAAACTCATCTTTGACGATTTGGATTTTTTTAAAAAGTATTGATTTCATTTCGAAACTTTTCCGAAGCTACATGTGGACATTGAGTTATATCTCTGATTACCATTTGAGGATAAGGTGAGTTCCATAAATATAACTCTTAATTCGATTGAATTTATAAATTTTTATATTTAAATTTATCATACTTGTGTGCTCTATAGTTCTATCTAACACTATTATTACGCTGAAGAAAAAGATTGAACCGCATTGGTTTTTATTTCCATTTTGAAAGTTATGAACAAACGATGCATGTTCGACCTTCATTTATGCTGTAAATCATTTCCTGGTGTATATTGACATTTCTATTACAAGTTTGTCTTATTTTATACCTTAACACAAATATTTTCATTTTGGATTGATTGTGCTTACCTAGTTGACGTCCAAAACAAAGGTGTATAATCTTTTCGTTTTACTGAAAGTTACCAAGTGACGTAGAACGACTGTTGCAGAGTTTTGTATGAAAAATCGTTTAAAACTTATAGAATTAAATATATTCTATCAAATATTGTAGAGTTAGCAGCAAAATGCTGAGAAATATAAGTCTCATTGATTAAAACTATAGAAAATATACTTTGGAGGGGACCTTTAATTAATGGCATCTGTTCATGTCTCTTATAATCATAACTCGTGAGCTATTAAGAATTTTCTAATATAAATTTCATTATCATATTTCTCTTGTTTGCGAGAACACTTTCATAACAACAAAAAAAACAATTTTCAGTAAGGAATTTTAGTACATGTCGCTTGTTTGCAACAAAAGCGTCATAAGCACAAAAACATGTATTTTAGAGTTATCTATATAGACATAAAAATCATAAAATGCTGATCATTTTGGTAAAAAAATCATCATTGTAACTCAAACATTTACCGCTAGAAAGGCTAAATGTCCTAACGATATACCCTTAAGTGTACGTACATTACAAGTACTAAAATGCCTCTCCTGGAAAATAGCTTTTTTGAAATTATGACACTGTTCTCGCAAACAAGCGATGTAATGTATGTACATTCAATGATATATCGTTAGGACATTTAGACTCTCTAGCTGTCAATTCTTGATATACAATTATGAAACTTTTACCAAAATAGTCAGTATTTTAAGATTTATATGTCTAAATGGACAACTCGATTGTACATATTTTTGTCATTATGACGTTGTTCTTGCAAACAAGCGATTTTTTCATTTTTCAAGATATTTCTTTTGTTTGAATTTTTTGATATTTCACAATTTGTCTTTGGATTTGCATATTTTCATTGGTTCTGTTGAAAGAATAAAGACCACCGCTCTACTTGCATGAACAAAACATGTTAAGTAATTTAAGATAATACATATCTAAAACATACTTCTTGCAGTTATGACAAACTTTTGAAAGAGCTAATTATCTGTCCGATTGAAGTGTGAATATTGAAAACACATAAATCATTGATGGAATGAAATAATAATGGTTAATAGTACTCTAAAATCCCATTAATGACTTGTTTCTTTCAGATGGAGTCTTCAGGAGATACCATTTCACACCCCCACAATGTCAGTTTTTCACTGGATGAATTCGGAAATGAAGTATCAACTGTAAATGGAATCGTCACAGACCCTGCCAATGTCATTTATTTAATGGATGACAGTTGTGATAAAGAAGTGAGCTCAACTGAAAATTTGATTGTGCCAGACTCTGCTAATGTCATCTATTTACCTCTATCTTCTTTCTATCAAACAACATTGAATAATAAATCTATGGAAGGATTGACTCAAACTAATTTTCTCGAAGATCAAAATACTACAAGAATGAAGGATGACGAAATCGTGGTAAAACATGAAGATTTTTTATTTGGTCAGGAACCTACCCTCAGCAATTGTAAAGGAGGAAGGATACCTATGAATTGGAATGAATATCAAGAACATAAATTGACCGAACATCATAAAGAACATGCTGTAGAAAATGATGCTGTTACTGATAACTCATTTTCTGAATCTATTGATGTTACTATGAATGAGTTGAAGAATTCAAATAACAAAACTTTTAGATGTGGTGGGTGCTGTAAACAATTTAGCACAGAGAAATATCTTACTACACACCAATTTCTACAGTGTGAATCTCAGAGTAAACTATTCAAATGTGAAACATGTGATAATAAGTTTCATCAAGAAGCTGACTTGGTTGAACATAATAAAACACATATGGTAAATGAACCAGTTATTGGAAACATTTCGAATGAAAATGGTAATGTAATTACTAATGAAACTGTTAATGTGATTACTAGTGAAACTGGTAATGGAATTACGAAGGGAACTGAGAATAACGAATCATTTTCTTGTGCTAAATCTCTCTTCAACAAACATGATTTACCTCAACAGAAGAAAGGACCTGTTGGTGAAAAACCATACAGTTGTAATATTTGTCATAAAAACTTTAATTCGAAATGGAATGCGAAATATCATGAAAAAGTTCATACAGGTGTAAAGCAATTCAGTTGTGACAAATGCCACAAAGCATTCTTCTATAAACATCATCTTCTCAATCATCAGAATATTCACGCTGATGTAAAACCATTTCCATGTAATATTTGCAATCGGTCGTTTTCTTCCAGAACTTATTGGTTGGAACATAAAAAAGTACATGTTCAGGGAAAATTCAAATGTCAAATTTGTCCAAAAGAATTTTCTAATGAGCATAGTTTAAACACTCATCAATTAGTACATACAGGTGAGAAAAATTTCAAGTGTGATGTATGTGAAAATTCCTTTTATACTAAAAATTCGCTTTCAAAACATATGAGGAGGAAGCATTCTGATGATAGACCATTTAAATGTGATCAGTGTGAAAAATCTTTTTCCATAAACTGTCTTTTAACTCAACACAAGAATACTCATACTGATGAAAAACCATACAGTTGCAATATTTGTTATAAAAACTTCTCTTCTGAAGCGTATGCGAAATATCATCAAAAAGTTCATACTGGTGTAAAGCAATTTAGTTGTGACAAATGCCACAAAGCATTCTTCTATAAACAACATCTTCTCAATCATCAGTTTATTCACGCTGATGTAAAACCATTTCCATGTAATATTTGCAATCGGTCATTTTCTTCCAAATCTTATATGTTGGAACATAAAAAAGTACATGTTCAAGGAAAATTCAAATGTCAAATATGTCCAAAAGAATTTTCTACTGAGCGATATTTGGAAACTCATCAATTAGTACATACAGGTGAGAAAAATATCAAGTGTGATGTGTGTGGAAATTCCTTTTATACTAAAAATTTGCTTTCAAAACATATGAGGAGGAAACATTCTGATGATAGACCATTTAAATGTGATCAGTGTGAAAAATCTTTTTCCATAAACAGTCTTTTAACTCAACACAAGAAAACTCATGCTGATGAAAAACCATACAGTTGCAATATATGTCATAAAAATTTGTCCACAAAATTTACTATGATTTTACATATTAGAGGTCACACTGGTGAAAAACCATTCAGTTGTGACTTATGCGATAAGGCATTTTCCTCGAAGCAAACTCTTATGAAACATCAAATTGTTCACTCCGGTTTGAAATTTACTTGTGACATTTGTAATCGAGAGTTCACTTCTAAATATCAATTGTTAGAACATGGAAGATTACATGTTGAAGGAAAATTCAAATGTCATATGTGTCCAAAAGAGTTCTCTCATAAATCATCTTTAAAAACCCACATCATTGAGCATACCGATGAGAAAACTCTTAAATGTGATGTGTGTGGTGATTTGTTTTGCACAAAGAGTAAATTCGATAGACATATGAAGAAGCATTCTAAACCATATTCGTGTGAGTTTTGTAGTAAATCTTTCTCCCAAAAATGGTATTTAAAGCAACACATTCGAAAGCATACCGGCGAAAAACCGTACAGTTGCAATCTGTGTGATAAAAAGTTTTCACAAAGAGGTAATATGCTGCTGCATCAAAAAGTACACTCTGATGACAAATGAGTAGTCTTAGAAAATAGTTACTTTATGTTTGGAGTCATATTGCAACTCCAATCAATCTTGATCACATGTGGATTGGTGATAAATATTGTTACCATTTCTTCTAGGTAAATGATATTAATTTTTCTGCAGACTGGTCGGTTGATTCAGAGATTTCAAAGTAGATTTTTTTTTCATGGCATTGCATTTTTATTATTATTGATTTCCACGCTTGTATAGTTACTAATACAATAATTTTAGTTTTTTTGTTTTATATCAGGTGTAGCTAATTGAAGTTTCCAAATCACAGTTGACGTTGTGAACATGGTTAGCTATATGTAACTAACCACATAGATAAGTCTTCTTAAGTCCTAGATATGTCTTCCTGTCTAGTAATTTGATCAATGGAGTTAGTTAATTTTGCTTTTATCGAAGAACAATAATATAAAAAGTTGAAATTAAGAGCAATAAAGTGTGTAGTTTATTTATTAAAAGAGCATATTATCATAAACCATTGTAAAATGATACGTAACATTATTAATTTTGACGTGTTTTGACATTTATTTAACATGAGATTTGAGCGGAAATTTCGGTCTCAGGTATAAATAAGACTTATGAATCAGATGTATCAGGGGTTGTTCCGCCCCCCGAACCCCCCCTGCAAGATTTTTAAACAATCATGAAGTGTGCAGTACAAAAAACTAGCGGATACAGCAAACTACATAACTGTCATTTATAATTATGAGACCGAAATTTTCGGCCACCGCAAATAATATACTAAAAGACTAGCGAAACTTTTTTCAAAATGTATGATTTATATTCTTATTTGTTCATAGCATCATTTTTTTATAATTTTTTATTAATATTAATGGAATTTTTATTAATATTAACTCTTTTTATTATAGTGTATGATTATAAAATTTTGTTCACGCTGTCTTTTCCCCCCGATTCATTTACCTGTTTGTTTTATTCCTCAGGGGGCAGGACTACACCTGCTAGGGGCTTGTATTCCCCAGGAACCCCAATTGAATTGGAAAAATAATTTATAGTTCTAATAATTAAAATGTACCATCCGTATTAAAAATTAGGTAATGGTCTAGATCAGTGGTTCTTAAAGTCGGGTGCTTATCACCACTTTGGGGCCTGGATTGTTTATAGGGGGCCCTATGATAGTTGTTCCGTTTTGCTATGAATATCATGCATAGATGAAGTATATATGCCTCATGAGTGTTGCGATCATAGTGAAGACCTACTATTATGATCACATCATAGTTATATATTATAATTGTATTTTTTCAATCTATTTCAATGCAACGCAATGCTCAGGGGGTGCCTGAGAAAAGAAGGGGTGTGAGAGAAAATACTTTTAACAACCACTGGTCTAGATTAAATTTGCTGTATATCTTGCATTGAAATATCATCCCCGGAGATCATTCGTGTACTGCATCTCCATGACATGTCTCCTCCCTCATTTTCTTTTGTTTCTCTATCCTTCCACTTCTTCTGATGGTTTCCAGACTCCTCTTCTCATATCCCTTCAATCCGTCCTCCTCGGCATCTCTCTCGACCGTCTGTCTCCTAAGATCTCCTCTTTCCTTGCCCTTCCACTTCTCTCTTGTACGTCTTCACTGCTATCACTTCAATTCTGTCTAGGGATGGGACGAAGTATCGATATCGGCATTTTTGGGGAGTAGCGGCATATATTGAAAAGTATCGGCCGATACTTAGCAGATACTTATATTATTATTTAAATTTTATTCATTTCATAATTTTTTTTATCAAATTTCTATTATCCTATAGCCCTAAATTAAATAAATAATTTAAAAAAAAATTAAAAATTCATTAAAGTACCAAGCCAATAATTGCCCAACTACCTACTAGAGTTCTAAGTGTAATTTTCATTTATTTATTATGAGTCTATGACATGTTTGAAATGATTAATAAAAAATTTAAAGTAGTTAAGTATATACAGAATCTACCAATAGGTTTTTGAGTCTGACTATAAATTCAAGATAGGAATTATTCAGCCACTGTTGATCATTTTTGCAACTATTTATGACAAGTACCACAAGATGATAAGACATCAGAAATGTTATCTACTTAATACCAATGTATTTCAATTAATGTGAAATATGTAAATCACTTCATGCTATACTACATTGAAAGAGCATTAGCTACTGTGTTTATTTTATGAGTTAGAACTTTATCCAAAAATTTGAAAATTAATCTTGACCGTTGTTATGGTTACTAAAACTCATTATTGGTTAATAAATAAGGAATACCTATTAGCCTCTCTTTGCTGTAGCTTGAATTTGTGGAAAGTTTCTCATATTTTTCATGAAAATCAATAATATTAATCAATTTCTGCATCCTTTGTTGATAAATAATTTGTAGTTATTAAATTGATTACATTTTTATTTTCAGTGTTCTGTACCTAGAGATGGAATCAGTGATTGAAGTTGTTGATGATCCATTTAAATTTAATTATATATTGGAAGGAGACATCAGTTCAGATCATTTGAATATTGATCACAGTGTCCTGCTAACTAATTTCAAAGACATTTGGAATCCTGATGCTCAACATCCTGTGGTTGATGAAGATGTAAACATCTCCAGTGATGGGGATAATTTAAAGAAATCTACCTGTGAGGATGACGTGCCATCTATTCTTGGTGTGGAATCATTTGGTGAGTGGGTTTCATTGAGTCCTGAAGTATTTGAAGATTCGAAGAGGTTAAATGAAGATAAACCCACTTTCAATGACTCAGGAGAATTGTCCCCGTCGTCTCCTACGAGTCCCCCCATTTCACCGCAAAAGAAGCTCTCTGACGAGAAGCACGCTTGCCTAGTTTGTCACAAACGCTATACTCATAAATACGACATGATTGTTCACGCGAGAAGTCATTCAAGGCGTAAATTACACAGCTGCAATATCTGTGCCGAGTCTTTCACTAGCAAGAAGGATCTTTCTCGGCATAAATCTGTGCATGAAGACGTACCTTTCTACTGTGATATTTGTGGTAAAAGATTTTTCTACCAGATTCAACATTCTCGCCATCTGAGAGTTCATAGATTTAGTTTATAATGGTAGAGAATATAGCATATGAAAATTAGTTTTACTGTTGTCGTGTAGCTACCTAACAGAAATTTGGTATTTCAGTGAAGTTAATTTATTATTATTTTTAGTATTATATATAGCTATATTTAATGTATGCAAATAGCTATTTACTGACAACAAATTTTACAAAAAAATAAAATATAATTTTTTAAATAATTTATTACCCCTCTAAGATTTAATTAACAAAAATGAGTTTTAGTTATTTATTGCAATTTATTTAATTTAATTAGACTTCTGTGCTAATAATTTCAAGTTCATTTCATCCACGTTAGTGATATTTCTTTATTTTCACATACTTATACAGTATGTCCTACTCTATGTTTTAAAAGGAAGAATTTCTATTCAATAAATTATTTACTAGCTGTTAGTTTTATATTCCTTGAGTATATTAACTTTATTATAATTAATACAATTTTTTTTCAATATTGGATTTTTCAACTTTACTTGTATGGTACCAGGCTAATTGAATTTCCTCCAAATGAAATAACATTTCATCAAAGTGAAATAACATTTCATCAAAGTGAAATATTATTTCATCAAAGTGAAATATTATTTCATCAAAGTGAAATATTATTTCAGCAGAAGAAAAATCGAATCAATATGCAGTAAATAAATTTATTACGTGAAATGTTATTTCACTTTGATGAAATGTTATTTCAATTGGAAAAGGTATAGCTTCAGAAACCTTAATTAAAACAGCTGTAAAGTGAAAAGATCCCCAAAATGCTGATCAAACATTCCCACTAATTTAATATAAAATTATTCTGAATTCTAAGTAAATTATCCAATACTGACTAGTTATTATAAATATTCTTAATCTCTAGTACCTACCATAAGCTTTAGTACCTACCATAAGCTTTGGTACCTACCATAAGCTTTGGTACCTACCATAAGCTTTAGTACCTACCATAAGCTTTGGTATCTACCATAAGCTTTGGTACCTACCATAAGCTTTGGTACCTACCATAAGCTTTAGTTCCTACCATGAGCCTTAGTACCTAGTACCTACCATAAGCTTTAGTACCTATCATAAGCTTTGGTACCTACCATAAGCTTTAGTAGGTACCTACCATAAGCTTTGGTACCTACCATGAGCTTTAGTACCTACCTTGAGCTTTAGTTCCTACCATGAGCCTTAGTACCTAGTACCTACCATGAGCTTTAGTACCCTACCTACCATGAGCTATAGTACCCTACCTACCATGAGCTTCAGTACCTACCATGAGTTTTAGTTCCTACCATGAGCTTTAGTACCTAGTACCTACCATGAGCTTTAGTACCCTACCTACCATGAGCTTTAGTACCCTACCTACCATGAGCTTTAGTTCCTACCATGAGCTTTGGTACCTACGAAGGCTACCATAAGCTTTGGTACCTAACTTGGGCTTTAGTACTTACCTACCATGAGCTTTGGTACCTAACTTGAGCTCTGGTACCTACCATGTGAAAGTACCATAAAGCTTACTGGCCTAATAATTCTTCAAATTATTTTTTACTTCATGAAAATTATAATTTGTATTCTTTATAAAGGAAATCTGAAATTTTATATAGTCTACGTAACACTTACATTGACTAAAAAAAGAATAATTGCTACAAGTAAGTGAAAAAATTCGTAAATCGAAGATATTCATTATTATTAATTTTGTTTTAATTTCAATTTGATTTATATTAATATGAATACCAACTATTTTAAATTGAATTCGATTTATTTTAAATTGATTGATTTTTTTAATTTGAACTTGAGATTTCTAATTTGAATGTCATCTCTTTTAAATCGATTTGATCTATTTGAATTTGAGCTTTTTTACTTTGATGAATTGATGTTTTTTAATTTTAATTGTGAGTGCCTCTATCTAACCAATGGCCTCTAGGAAAAAAACAAGAAAAAAAAAACAGGAAGAGTAAGATTTAAAATCAGTTTTAGAATGATTAATAATAATAAATAGCTATGAAAAAATTGACAGTTATTATCAATTACTAAAAAGAAACAAGGATGGTTGGTGCAATTCCACTTCATGGATAACTGACTTTTATAAATTTGAAAACTCTGTGCAATTTAATAATTCGATAAATTATTCATTCGAGCAATTGTTTTTCAAGCAATAGTTCATTCGAGCAATTTACCTAGAACCTAATTTCTCAAATCACAGTTTTCTAATTTCCTATTATTTTGATTTTGAATGGTTCTGCTCCAGCCTCCATGCATTTTATTGTTCTGGAGCAAGCTCCAATGGAGCTTGCTGTAAAACCCATGGAATTTGTTAGCTCATCTTTTCTTTTAAAGATTTTATAATGAAAGAACGTAGGGAGGTTAAAAATATACACTGACTGTGCGGTTCTCAGATTAATGAAAACCTTAGATTTAATAACATCTCGTAATAGCTATAGTCTTTATTTCCCGGAGCCTGGAGAGGACCTTAAAAACTCTCTTTTTCCTCATTCTTTAGGTTATGAGGCCAGGACTGGGACAATATGCTCTAAAAACTATAGATCCCGACAATATTATAGATGGAGAGAATTAAAGAGTATTGAATGGTTGAACACCAGTGGTATATAGTATTCGATTTCATTTCGTTTCGTCTATGATATTTTCGGGATCTATAGTTTTTAGAGCATATTGTCTCAGCCCTAGTCATGACATGGAATATGAAGGTGTATTTTAACTTCTAAACTAAGTATAGATTATATCCTATCAGCTGTAGAACATCAGAAGCTACACTTTGGTTTGGGAAATAGTAGGTATTGTCTTTTTTTTTTAAATATTAGTAATAAATTTGAGTTAAAAATTAAATAAAGTTTCTCTATGTTAACTTTTATTCTATCCTTTTTCATATTTATAAGGGGAACAAACAGTACTCGGAAAGTGGGGGTGAACACATGTTAATCAGATATTTTAGAGGTAAAATTGGTTCTTATGCGTGAAGACCAAAGTACGTCAGAAAATATTTCCCAGATAGGTGACAGACAATCACCCCGGTCAAATACCCTCGGTCGATATAAATAGCCTAATTCATTTATATCAATCTTCATTATTTTTTTATTGTTAATTTATATGTTATAAAATATAAAGAGATATAGTCCACCTAAGGTTAGGTTAGCGGTCCGGTTGGGGGAGCCGGGGGTGCCCACCCTCCCGGCCAGGTTCGATATAGTGACAAAATGTATACTTCACCTTTTTTACTATAAAATAGGTATAGCTTATTTTGATAAAAAAAATTGTCATATCTTTGGCGAAAATGCAATAATTATTGGTTCGCATGGAATAATGTAAAATATGATAAACAGTTAAATATATTAATAAAAATTAATTAGGCTATTTATATTGGCCGAGGGGAGGGGGGGGGGATTTGGCTTGGTTTTTTTTTGACCTGGAATCACACAGATTATAAGAGTGAAGATTATAAGAATGAGGATTATAAGAGTGAAGATTATAAGAATGAAGATTATAAGAGTGAAGATTATAAGAATGAAGATTATAAGAGTGAAGATTATAAGAGTAAAGATTATAAGAGTAAAGATTATTAGAGTAAAGATTATTAGAGTAAAGATTATTAGAGTAAAGATTATTAGAGTAAAGATTATTAGAGTAAAGATTATTAGAGTAAAGATTATTAGAGTAAAGATTATTAGAGTAAAGATTATTAGAGTAAAGATTATAAGAGTAAAGATTATTAGAGTAAAGATTATTAGAGTAAAGATTATTAGAGTAAAGATTATTAGAGTAAAGATTATTAGAGTAAAGATTATTAGAGTAAAGATTATTAGAGTAAAGATTATTAGAGTAAAGATTATTAGAGTAAAGATTATAAGAGTAAAGATTATTAGAGTAAAGATTATTAGAGTAAAGATTATTAGAGTAAAGATTATTAGAGTAAAGATTATAAGAGTAAAGATTATAGCAAAATATTTAACATAATCAAACATTTGTTAGATCATTTCTAATAGAAAATAAAAAGCTGGCAATCTTCCCCATTATTTTCATAAGACCAAATATGAAAGATTATATCATATTATTTCAAAGGGAAAATGCTATCAATATTATAGCACTAAATACGTTATATAAATTATTTTATCTAGATCAACTCAAAATTGTTCAACTCAAATAAGTTACCATTTCGTATATATAAATTTTATTTTTCAATATTATTTCAAATGGAAATGCTATCATTTTCTAGCATGAAATATTTCATTTCCCCTGACAATAGAACAGCTGTACAAATTATTCAGGTCAAATAAGTTATAATTTTCCTCATAGTAGCTACATAGGTATAATTTGGATTATATTTTTCGAATATCATTTCATTAATAATACTCGTATTGAAGGCTCCTTCGAAGATAATTATTTTATTTTCTAATCAATAAGGCTTTTTTTATGGATTTGCTGCAGACTTCATAACGTTCGATAGAATATATTTAATTCTAGGGTTTAAAAGATTTTTGTAATCAAAACTCTGCAATACCCGTTTTACTTCCGAGTGCTATTTTGCACTCCAAAGAAGAAGAATGTACACCATATGTGTCAGCTAGTACCTAGTACCCAAGGTATGAAATAGGAGAAAATTACTATAGAAACGGTTATAAATTTCAGGAAATCAGCTTAAACTTCATCGCGTAGGGGTTTTTCAGTCTTTCCATCAGATTTTTTGCTAAGCTCCTCCTACTTTTTACACGAGAATATAAGAAAAAAACGATATATTTGTTATTTATTTTAGTTGGTATCCATGTTACCTGCAGGTTTCATGGATACCAACTAAAATAAATATTCATTATATCGTTTTTTCTTATATTCTCGTGGGGAAAGTAGGAGGAACTTAGCAAAAAATCTGATGGAAAGACTGAAAAACCCCTACGCGATGAAGTGTAGGGGTACACACCCTACGTGTGTACTGCCTACGTGTGTACAGCAGTACACACCCTACGTGTGTACTGCCTTTTTTTTTCTTTTTTGTTTAAAGAATTCAAAAATAAAAATAAAAAGAGAGTGTACAATCTTTTTCTTAGGCGTCATATTAGTGTTTCTTACAATTATCGCTCACAGAAAATAAGTTTAAAAGTGTACATGCTGAACCGTATTTGATGTACTTTACAAATTATTGATATTTGGGACCTAGACCATAGTTCTATAATAATAAAATATTTTTTCCCCGGAGCCTGAAGAGGACGTTTAAGAATTGTTAAATTAATAGAATGTAAAATAAAAATTCATATTTTATAATTTGTAAAGCAATTAATTAGTTTTTAATGCACAAAAATACAAATAGCTTATGAAAGGAAATAACAGTCATGATGATGCATTTTATGCTTATTTTTCATTAATCTACTCCATATCGGTATTAAGTCACTCTATCTACTCCATATCGGTATTTAGTCACTCTATCTACTCCATATCCGTATTAAGTCACTCTATCTACTCCATATCGGTATTAAGTCACTCTATCTACTCCATATCGGTATTCAGTCACTCTATCTACTCCATATCGGTATTGAGTCACTCTATCTACTCCATATCGGTATTTAGTCACTCTATCTACTCCATATCGGTATTAAGTCACTCTATCTACTCCATATCGGTATTTAGTCACTCTATCTACTCCATATCGGTATTGAGTCACTCTATCTACTCCATATCGGTATTGAGTCACTCTATCTACTCCATATCGGTATTAAGTCACTCTATCTACTCCATATCGGTATTTAGTCACTCTATCTACCCCATATCGGTATTGAGTCACTCTATCTACTCCATATTGGTATTTAGTCACTCTATCTACTCCATATCGGTATTGAGTCACTCTATCTACTCCATATCGGTATTGAGTCACTCTATCTACTCCATATCGGTATTAAGTCACTCTATCTACTCCATATCG